>JAPYZI010004241.1:0-14392 GCA_030523105.1 Ophioninae sp. A BG-2022a
TTGAAGGTCGTAGAGTGAGCTTCTTATATACTATAGAGATTCAATGGGTGTGTTTGGACAAGGTTTTTCCTTAACTTAAATAATGGCGTTGGATTCATACTGATATCTCGAATAGTTTTTCCGGAAAATATATACTACCTATATGTACGTGAGTATCGGTTGTCATTACCGACGTAACGAGGTGCCGCGTCGAAAGTTTCCAGGGTGTTCGTCATTCCCTTAATTCGATGATTTTCCATTTGTTTTCGTCAATCCAACTTACGCTTACTTAATTTTAGTCTAACAGGCAACAATGACGAAAATAAAGCGAATATAAAACGAATTTTATAGAAACTTTCCAGAAGATTAATAATGTTCGACAGTCTTAATGGAATAAAAAATGGAAGATCGTCGTATGTACTTGATTAATTTATAGTGATTTTTATAGTTTGATCTCCAGCGTGGAGGGTGTACTGAACGAAGTTTGTTTCGTTGAGTTCATCGGATGCACGATGAACATATGCTTTCTCGGATATTATTTCATGACGGTACGATATATTTCGCTTAGCCCAACAATATTTATCGAATTATTTGTTCGTTTATTTATTTATTGTGTAATTTTAAAACACTCAACAATTATATTATTTTCAATTTTGTTGTCGATTTTTCATCGATCAATCGATCGAACACCGTCCGTTCGATTCTTCCGCTAAAGCGCTAGTAGTTAAAGTCAATGCGTGGTCAGACTTCGCGTCAATTTTTTTCTACAACCTCTCGTGAAATTTGTGGACGTCAGTCCTCACTTTGTTCGCGCGGATTTTTTCGCTCCGCTCGAGTATAAAAACAAAATTTCATTTTTGACGAGTCTTTTCGACGCGTTACGCGAGTTTTGCAATAACTGACGCCACGATTGTTCGTCATCGTTGTTACGAATATTTCAGGAGTGGGAACAAAGCGAGACCATAAACACCGTCACGTATTGCGTTCTCCTTGTTTCTTTCACTTTCAATATCTTAATATTTTGTTACATCGGCGAGATGGTCACCGAACAGGTAAAACATCCACCGAAATATGTTTGTCACTTTGGCACACTTGTTTTTTCGAGCACGTTGAAACGTTAAGCTTCTTTGTCGCAATAGAGCGAAAGAATCGGTACGATGACGTACATGATCGACTGGTATAAATTGCGAGAGACAAAAGCGCGTGGATTGATCCTGGTACTCATCATAGCGAAATATCCTGCCCGCATAACTGCTGGAAAAATGGCCGTGCTCTCGATGACTTGTTTTTCCAATGTTCGTTATCACCCACGTAAATAACATTTATCGATTCGTCGGATCGCCACTTGACATTTTTCATTCTTTCTGATTTTCGTTTCTTTTTTCTTTTTGTCTTTTTGGAATAACTGAAGGTTCTGAAGACTGCGATAACTTACCTGAATTTATTGCGAACCGTCGCGAATTGATATCATGTTTGAACGTGCCCTCTCTTCTCTGGTCGTCGTTGGTGAGCGCAATAAAACAAGTCAATTGGATTTCTCAATTTTCTTATTTATTTCAACCTTCTTTTCTCTTTTTTTTTTTAACGTACAACAACCAAATAATTTATCATGGAATAAATGACTGCGTTTTGTCCAATCCTATGATTCCAAGTCAAATTGCACAAATACGATACGAAAAATGTTGGAGAACAAAAAGCGTCGAAACCTGATGTGTTTTTTTTTTCCGATTTTGTACGGTTTCACGTTGATCTTCGTCATTATCTAGCCGAGCAATAATCAGAGCGTATCAATGACCTTTTAATTAGGATTTTGTTTTTTTTCGATCACTAAAAAAAGATCCTGCAATTTGCACTGACGTTCTTAAATTTATTGCGAGTTATGGACAATTGAAAAATCCAGCAATTGCCGATGAGGAGCTTCGAAGATTCTTTCAACGTGTACATTGCATCTAAATAGTAGTCCATAAATATACCATCAGCTGAAGTAATTTTTTTCTCAATCTTTATCTTTTGTTCAGCGGGCAGCTTTATGACCAGCCCACGTACAATCCTTGATAATCCCTTTCGCATTTGTGCTCTTCGACGAGTTCTATCATTTTCACCGTACATTTAAATTAAACTTTCCGGTAGAAACGTTTCAACGAAAAGTGCAATTTCCATGAGAAAGAAAGTTTGTGGAACCGTGGAGAAATAATTTTCAGCGGTTGAACGGATTTTTCACCCAGCAATTATCCCCATCCCGAGGCTACCGAAACTTTTTTTCCTATGCCGTGTGCATCGAGTAAAAGCGCAAGCGCATTTTCCTCGAAAGATGCAAGCTGGTGGGGAGAGATCGTGGAGAGAAAAAAATTCATTCTTCGTTTGATGAGCTTTCGGTAACGAAGATTCGTAAATTTCTGATCGAACATTGAGGCAACCGCAGCCGATTGTACGGTTGGAAAATTCTATCGGAAGCTGATCGGGTGATCATGACGAATGAAAAATCATTTTCGAGACGGGATTTCGAGTATACGACACAAATGAATCGTTGGTTCTTATCACCAATCGGTGTATGGCCGTTACCACCGAACGCTGGTGTCGTCGTTAAATTGAGAATAGCCACTGTCCTATGTTGTTGCTACTTTCTCATATGTTTTGTTCTCGTACCGCTTGGCGTTCACACCTTTACGATCGAGAAGAATCCGGCAAAACGATTGAAACGTTACGGCCCGTTGAGCTTTTGTGTAATGTCAATAGTGAAGCTCAGCCTTCTTCTCTATCATCGAAAAGATTTGTGCAATTGCCTGGAGCATATCGCCGCTGATTGGAGAAGCGTGAGATCATCGGAAGAGCGCGAGATAATGCTTCGTGACGCGAAATTCGGTCGTTTCGTGGCAGGTCTGTCAGCCGTTTTCATGTACGGCGGTGGATTTTTTTATCGCACGATAATGCCACTGTCGCATGGTATGATCATCACCCCGGATAACCGAAGCATCAGACCACTAACGTATCCGGTTTACGATGCGTTTTTCAATGCTCAGAAAAGTCCGATTTACGAAATCGTATTCGCCACTCAATGGTTCTCAGGTTTTGTCATGTACACTATAACAATAGCGGCGTGCAGTATCGCAGCGGTTTTTGCGATGCACGCTTGCGGTCAATTAAAAATACTCGTTGGTAGATTGAACAAATTGGTCCACGGAGACGTCGATAGATGCGACAGCCTCGATAAGAGACTCGCCGATATAGTGGAACTTCATCTTCGAGTGTTGCGGTGAGGATTATCTGTCGTTTAAAAAAAAAATAATGCAATTATCATATTAGCACGAAAATTCGTTTTTCAGAATAATTAATAAACTGCACAAACCAAAATAAAAAGATTCAAGTGGTAACTAAAAAGTTACGACAGTATTAAAAATCCAAGATTATTTATAATTGTTATAAACATAATGAAATAAAAATAAATTCAATAACCGTTTAGTTAAATAAACAAAATGAAACAGGGGTGCAAGATTATATTGAAAAATGCATAAAATCGAGTTTGTAAATAAATGTATTTTCACTGTAGAATCAAGCATTCAGAATTCGTTTGGAATTCGTGTCGAGTTTTTTGAATATTTAAAGCCAATATTTGACGGATTTAAATGATTGACGGGTGGACTTGAAAAGACGTTCAATTGTGTGCAATTATAATCCATGATTTCAACTTCTAGTCAATTATTTGTGGTTTGTAGTTTTGTTCGTCAACTGGAGAATATATTGACCGGAGTATGCTTCATTGAACTCGTTGGGTGTACGATGAACATATGCTTCGTCGGATACTATTTTATGACGGTACATCATTGTTTTTTATTTTTCAGCGATAATCGTTTTATTTGTTTATACATGCCCATTGTAAAATATACATTAATTTGTCCTGTCATTAATTTTTGCTCTAAATCGATTATCAACTAAAATGAATTATGCCTATTAAATAATTTTATGGATGATACGCTTTAGCTAGTAGTCGAGACCAATGTATAATCAGCCTTTTTTTAGGATTCTATCTCTTAATTTTTTTAAATTTATTCTATTTTATTCTATTATTTATTGATTTTATCAAATCTATTTTATTTTTATTTATTCCATTTATATACTTTTAAGGATTCTATCATTTATATTATTATAGCAATCCTTTTTTTTTAATATTACAAAATATTACAAATTTTGATAAGAATAAATTTTCCATGAAAAGTAATAAAATATTCGATCTGATAAAAATTCGTGTATCATTTCGTAAATATTGCTTTGACGTTTGAGGAATTGCATCAACAGAATTGCATTTCAGGAATGGGAGCAGAACAAGCCGATAAATACTATTACGTATTGCGTACTTTTACTGTCATTTATATGCAACATTTTAATATTTTGTTACATCGGTGACAAGCTCGGCGAGGAGGTAAAAAAAAAATGATTAATTTAATTATTATTTTGATGTTTTATCGATAACGATAAAAACGCAAAAAATATTTTGTGACAGCAGAGTGCAGGTATCGGAACTATGACGTACATGATAGACTGGTACAGATTGGGGGACGCAAAAGCTTCCGATTTAATATTGATTCTCGTCGTATCGAAGTATCCGGTTCGTTTGACTGCAGGAAAAATGGCCGAGTTGTCGATGAGTTGTTTTTCAAATGTTCGTTAATTAATTAACGCATAATTAATCGTTTCATCAAATCTTCGACTCGTGTAATCGCAGATATAATTTTTCGAAGTGTAATTTTTTTATTTTTTTTGTATTCTTTAATAACTCAAGGTCGTGAGGACTTCGCTGACGTACTTGAATTTATTACGAGCAATGATGCGATAATGTATCAGCTTTATTCAATTCCTGGCAAGTTTATACCATTTTTACGAATTTTTGTATACGTCAAATGTGGAAAAAAATAAATAAATACGAAAGTGGATTAAACTGTAAGTAATGTTAATTGAATCGATTAGTGAAACAATGTTTCGTGAAAACAATGCAATTTATTTATCAAACTTGCAAAGCAAATCCCATTAAAATGGAAAACTCGTCACATTTCTCGTCGAAACACGAATGTGACTTTTTTCCCCTTCACTTTTTTCTTACACATTAAGGTTTCACTGGCACGATAATTAAGCATAAAGTTGGTCCAAAATGGGAAAAAATAGTGCATCGGAAAAGTGCAATACAAGTTTGAACGCATGAAACTCATTTGGGGAAATAAATGTTTGTCAATAAATAAGATGGTAAAATCCACTCAGCTTCAAAATCCACGATAACCCCATACGACAAGTTGATCCACGAGTATAATGAAAATCCCCGTTGTCATAAAAAAAAGACAAGAGTATATCATATAATTTGCGATGACATTCAGTGGGGTCTGAAGAAACAGCGGGATAAGAAGGAGTCGGGAAAGCAACTGGGCATGCGTGCAGAACGTATCCAAATTGATGATCGATGAGGAGCGTTTGGGTTGGCGGATTACGAGTGCGTAGTGAAACTCGAGTGATCGTGGAACAAGGATGGATTCGGGAGTCAGAGTTGGATCGTCATCAGAAGGTTGTTCAACGAGTGAAAAGGATGAAACAAAAGAGATAAGTCGTACGATACGTTACACGAGGATATTATTGGAGTTGATTGGGGTATGGCCATTGGTAATGAAAAATCCTCAAAAAGGAAAATTATTGTTATCAAAATTAACGATAACGATTTGTTCATTGCTGATGGGGTTTATAATGATACCTTGCGTTCTTCACGTATTAATGAGGGAAAATAACGCTTCGGTAAAGATCAAACTGTTGGGTCCGATAGGATTACGACTGACCAACTTCGTTAAGTATTATTCGATTATTTATCGTCGTGACGTCATAAAGCTATGCATCGAACACGTCGAGACTGATTGGAAATTGGCTACGACGGATCGCGATCTTGATATAATGAAGAGAAACGCAAATATGGGACGTCGAATAACGTTACTCTGCATTAT
Source organism: Ophioninae sp. A BG-2022a (assembly GCA_030523105.1). Lineage (NCBI taxonomy): Eukaryota > Metazoa > Arthropoda > Insecta > Hymenoptera > Ichneumonidae > Ophioninae sp. A BG-2022a. Next base: position 5,955 of record JAPYZI010004241.1, read on the forward strand.
TTTTATGTTCACCGGTGGCATGTCTTATCACACGGTAATGCCACTCTGGAGGGCCAATCAATTGAATTCTAACAATCGAACCGTAAGACCCCTCGTTTATCCCGGCTATGATATTTTCGTCGATTCTCAATCGAGTCCTGAATACGAAATCATCTTTTATACTACTTGCGTTTCTGCTTGCGTCACTTATACCATTGTCACCGCGGTGTGCAGCTTGGCCGCCGTTTTCGTTACTCACGCCTGCGGCCAAATACAAATCATTGTTTCACGACTTGGAAACATCTTTGATGATCCGTACGGTTCCCAATCTTGTCTACTGAATAATCGTATCTCGTTGGTTATACGCTGTCACGTTAGGGTACTCAGGTGGGTATTCGGAGAATTCGACGTTTTTAGTGATATTCTAGGGACAATTACTATTTTTTCGATCCGCTTTGAAAACCTTTTTTTTTTTGTTACTTGTGTCGAACATTCACGGATTGTGAAAGATCGCACAGTTTTACTGTGAACGATACGGTGATGTAACACGAGGACGGGAGGATTTTTTTTTTTTTTTTTTTTTTTTACGTAACGCGGTTTTCATTTTCTCGATTAGTATTAATACGCGATTTTTTATTTTATTCTTTTCGCCACTTGGGTGTAACACGCAATTTTTTTTTTTTTTTTTTTGGTTGGAAATAACTCGCGATTTTTTAATTTTTTTGGTTGGAAATAATCCTTTTTTGGTTGGAAATAATGGCTAAAAACTGAACGCAATTACTATTTTCTAGTAAGCACGAGGTCGTTACTTTCTCGATTAGCAATTAGCAGATAATTGTTACTTCATAGAAATATACTATTGTTACCTTCATTATTGAAGATAACTGTTATTGTTTATTCAAATGACTGATATCTCGAGTTTCTGAGTTATCAGGTGGCTTGAAACATTTTATAAATTATTATAAACGTTAATTTCATACAAAAAAGAAGAAACAAAGTTAATAATTGCTTGCAATTTTGTAAGTAATGTTTTTTGCTCTATTTTCATTGGTTTGTTAAATTTTAGACTGGCAGGAAGGATCGAAAAGGTTCTCAGCGAAATATGCCTGATGGAAGTGGTTGCTTCGACTCTAATAATATGCCTGCTCGAGTACTATTGCATGACGGTAGACAATCGAATAAAACAATTTATTTCAGTGGCCATTGAAGCACTTTGAAAATATTTATTAGTTAATTCCCGATCTATTTTATTTCGTATTTCAGGAGTGGGAAAACAGCGATACCGTTGCCATTATTACGTACTTCCTGTTATTAATTTCTTTGTGTTTCAATATATTTATATTTTGCTACATTGGAGAACTACTGAAAGAACAGGTAGACGATTGATTACAAGAATTTCTGTTCATTGCAACAATTTTATTGATACTTTTATAAAAAAATTAGACAAACTCTTATTTCGTCTTGTTTATAATTAATAAATCGAAGAGGAAACACTTTTTGCATTGCCGGACAATTTTGCATTTTTTTACAACTTCGAAATTGTCGGAATCGATAATCGAATAATTGCAAAAATAATGCAGTGCTAATTTCCAGTACTCGTATTCTTAATCGTGGGTAAACATTTCGAATATTTATGAGTTAAAAAAAATAGACAAATATAATAATTTGTATTTTTTCGATTTTAATAAAATATAGAGAATGAAAAATTATAATAGAAATAGACAGATGTAATATTGAAAAATAGAATAATAAAATAATAATAATAAAAACTATTGAACAACAAAACGAGGAATTTTGAAAAAAAAGTATATACATTCCGCAAAAATAAAATGTAATTTTTTCTTTTCTCGTCGGCGTAAGTGCAGTGAAATTGGAAAAGCCACGTACATGATCGATTGGTATAGATTGCCGGGCAAAACTGGCCAGGCATTGATATTGGTAATCGCAATGGCGAATTATCCCCGAAAATTGACAGCGGGACGAATGATGGAACTATCGGTCGCCAGTTTTGGAGCGGTAAGTTTACAAAAATACACTTTTTACTTTTGTTAATAATCGTAGGTTTTCGTAATCCAGAAAAAAGTAAAAAGTCATATAAAAAATATAATTTAAATTATTTATAACTCATTTCGTAAAAAAAAAAAGATTTTTGCAAGTAACCTTCTGCAAAAATTATTTTCGCATCTAATCTTTTCCAAAATTTATTTTCGCAACTAATCTTTCCAAAAATTGGTGAAATTTTGGTTTTATTTTTCACAGGTTATAAAAACCTCAGTTATGTATTTGAACATGCTTCGTGCGATTGAAAACTGAACAAGTGTTAAAGACGATTTCCCATTGAATATTCGATGACGTCACGTACAATTCATTCTCGCCAATTACGAATCGTTTCAACAAAATTCAACCGGAAGTCAAAATCGGGGAACAGTGATGGGCTAAAATGAACTTTTCGGTTTTCTGGCAGGTGAGAAAAGTTTTATTATTTTTTTTTCCTTTTTTGCGTCAAATTTTGCGAATTCCATGGGAACACTTAGTTTTTCACTAATTAAATAAATAAAAAATATATTTTTATTGATAACACGATTTTTGATGCCACGACAAATGTTGCCACGTTTTCTTCAATATTTCTGTGCACTTTTCCGAAATGAATTTCGTCCCGAAAACTCTTAATAATTTTTTAAGGTTTTTAAGGTTAAATTGCACGAAGGATTACCGGAAATTGTTCGTTAATCGAATAAACTGTTATTCGACCGCGCATGCGGAACTCACTCTTCGATCACCAAACTTTGCTTCATCACCGTTGTATTATAAACAATAAAAAGTGACACCGGAAGCCACATTATTTTGTTCAATTTTTTTTGTCTTTTTTTTCGAACGTTTGTTCATCGTTGGGACGAAAGTCTTGACTGCGATGAAACCGATGGAAAAAAGTAAATCGTCCGTTCAATAGCCGTTGTCACGGGGATAAAGTCACAACAATCGAAGGTCAAGGGATTGCATAAATAAGGTACTGAACAAATTAATCATTCGTAGAAATATAATTTTCCACTTTATCCTTGAATAATTTATTTTTTGCCTTTTTATAACGTTTTTTTAAAAAAGTAATAGAAAGAGTTTAAACAAAGTATAAAAACATTCCTGAAAGCTGTAATAGAAACAAAGAAAACTTTCAGCCAGTGATTCACGTTTTCATAATCAATATTCGAAAACGGAATAAAACGATAACTCAGTCAATACCACGATCAATAAATAATATAAAAAAAAAAAAACGTAAGAAAAGAACATCCGAAAGTTGGTGATCCGAGAATAAAAGACACCAAAAGTTTCCAAGAACAAGAAATAAACTCTTGTTCGTTATCACGAACCCAAACGATCCCGTCGTTGAAGAAAAGTTCATCGAACCGGAAATGAAGAACGACGAAGAGCGCAGACTCGAGTTGGATTGCAAACGGTTTTGCATCGATCCAAGAAAAGCGGACATTTAGGTTTGACGGTTGATGATGAAAAACGGGAGAGTCAGTAGTGTTTGGGTTTTCAAAGTGTGCGATCACGATGATCGATTCGAATGGGGTTGATTCGGAGGAAAGATCGAAGATGAATTTCGAGATGGACCTGTCGAGAAGTTTGCAGCATACGCGATGGTTACTGAAGATTCTCGGTGTTTGGCCAATGGTGAAAAAGAATTTGAGAAAAATTGAAATTTACGGATCGTTGATGATAATAACAGTGAACACTTTGCTCGTATCTTTTTTTATCGTACCGTGCACCGTGCACGTTATTTTCGTTGAAAAAAGTTCAGTTATCAGATTGATGCTCGTAGGGCCTATTGGCTTTTGCTTAACGAACGCCCTCAAGTACTGCTCGATTATACTTCGTCGGAATGTTATCAGAAAGTGCATGGAACACGCTGAGATCGATTGGATGATGATAAAAAACGATAAAGATCGTGAAATCATGATTAGGAACGTAAACGTTGGACGTCGTCTTACCCTGATATGTGCAACGTTCATGTACACCGGTGGTTTCTCCTATCACGCTATAATGCCTATTTGGCGAGGAAACACCATAAACGAATTGAACGATACTATCAGACCTCTCGTTTATCCAGGCTATGATATTTTTGTCGATTCCCAAAAAAGCCCTTATTACGAAATCATATTTTATACGCATTGTCTATTCTCGTGTGTCACTTCTACGATTACAACCACCGCTTGCAATCTGGCCGCCATTTTTGTTGCTCATGCTTCCGGACAAATCGAAGTTACCATTCTTCATCTTCGCACCCTCTTTCATGGCGTTGATCCTAACGATGATCTCGTCCGTCTTCGACTCGGTCTTGTCGTCAAATCTCACGTTCGAGTCCTCAGGTGAAATGAGATTGAATATCGCGAATCTCGGTAGATGAAAAGAAAATCAATCAAGGGAACGAGTGAAACGGGAAGTATCGAGGAAAGTAGTGAAACTGATTTTTCGAAGCTTTGAAAACTGGAAAAACTAAAATCTTTTTGTCCAGGGTTGTTAATTGATACGTGGTTCCATTAGGCCTGATAGAAAGTCAATGACAGTTCCCAAAGAATTATTAAAAATACAACGATAATACTTTAGATTTTTATTCAATTTGCGAATTATTATCAAAAATTGAATGATATATTTATATTCGTGGTTAAATTTTTGTAAATTTCGAAAAAAAAATCCAAGTTGAAATAGTACGCTGGAAAAGAGACTTCTTGATGACACTCTTTAGGCATCGAAGTAAAAAAAAAAAGAAACTGGAGTTTTCAGATGATCAGGTGGATTTTGATGTCTGATTTTTCATCAGGTTGACATCCATGATTGAGGTGCTGCTTCGTGAAATATGTCTCGTGGAAGTCGTTGCGTCGACTCTCATTATTTGCCTGCTGGAATACTACTGCTTGACGGTACAATTACAAAATTGTCTCGAACTTTTGCTGCTCGATGATTTTTGGTTCTTTTTTTTTTTGACACTTTTCATTTCAGGAATGGAACAATAGCGAGGCTATCGCTATTTTAACGTATTTCGTGTTACTCATGTCGCTGACTTTCAATATATTCATATTTTGTCATATCGGTGAATTGCTCAAGGAACAGGTATATTTTTCTTTTATCTCGAAATTTTTTGAGCAAGAAAAAAAGTTGAATTTTACAAGCACTGAATGGAAAGTTCATTTTTTAAATGATTTTGATCAATTAAATTAATACGCTCGTATAATCTTATTATTATTAATAATTATTCAAAAACTCAATACCAATTGAGCTTTCTAATGATTGCTGATTAATTCATCGTTAAAATAAAATTTCAATTATTTAATAAATCATCATTTCATTTCATTAAGTAATTCAATAATTTTTTACTATTATGTAAATTGACTGGCAAACGCAACATCGCAAGACTATACATTTGACACTTTGGCTAATTATTGGCTCGATCATGAATCTCAAATTTTTCGATTTCTGAGTTTCTCATTTCTTATCAATATTTTCATATATTCATATATCCGTGTCAATTTAATATGTCGTATGAATGTATTAATTCAAATTCTCACGAAATATCATATTTTTATTTATTTAGAAATTTACAAATTTGTATTTGTCACGAAATTAAAATTCCTATGAATATATTCATGAATTTATATTTTTTAATTCATATAATTAATAAATTATGTATCACAAAATTCTAAAATAATTTATATTTCATGGTTATTTTTGCAAGAACCCAAATTTTGCAAATTTTCCAAAAATTTGTCTATTTTTTTTTATTGTCAATTCAGTAACACTTCATCAGAGGTATCAATACAATGAAATTTCCAACGTGGTGTCGTACGATGATTAATCAACAATTTTTTTAAAATCGTCAACAGTGCTGCAAAATTGGTCGTGCTGCGTACATGATCGATTGGTACCGATTGCCGGGCAAGGCCGGTCTTACACTCGTTATGATAATAGCCATGTCTAATTATCCGCGCAAACTGTCAGCCGGAAAAATGATGGAACTGTCAGTGACCAGTTTCGGAGCTGTGAGTATATAAAAAAATTTTCAAAATTTGTTCTCGACTTTTGATCATTCGAAATGATAATTCTTTTTCTTTTTTTTTCTTTTCATGTTTTTAGATAATAAAAACTTCAGTGGTTTATTTGAATATGTTACGAACGATGGCAAATTGAAAAATATTGTCAACGAATGATTTCGTGATCGTTGTGACACACGTGATGTTGATAATTATAATGCTGTGTGCAATTTTTTACGAATGTAATATTGAATTCAGGAAATATTTATTTATTTAATTGCAATAATTCTTCGCTGAGGAATCATGGGAAACGACGATAAATAAATTCGACAAATATTCGTAACCAGCGATCTATATATATTTTTTTTTTTCGACGTTTTTTTTTAAGTAAATTTTGCTGGAATATTTTAGCATACATTTTTGGATTATTTTCAATAATATTGTTTCTGGTGATCGAAGGGTGCCTCGTCCATTGTATCGTCCTGATTTGCCACCATTTTCCACTTCGATTCGACAGGCGATCTGAAATCAGAAAATAGTTCGTTTTTACAGTCTGAAACGAAGCGAACGAATCGAAACGAGAAAAAAAAGAAATATTTGCCGTTTTGCAATTAGAAATTAATGTATTACTGGATGGACGGTAGGACGCAAAGTTAATAGAAAATTGGAAAATCGTGGATATGAAAATACAACGTTTGTTGAGAAAAATAAAATGTCTTTTGGTTATTTTAAAAAAAGATTTATTTATTTATTAATAAAAAAATGTATTTTTTTATCAATATCAATATCGATTTTCATATTTTCCCGTTTTTTGGCGGGTTTTCGAGACCTTCCAGCGATCGAGTCTTTTTTCCTTATTTTTTTAAATTAAAAACTCAAAGTTTTTAATTTTAATTTCGGAATAATTTAAAAAAGGTATTTTTGAAAAAAAATTAAAAATAATTCGACCCAGGTTACTCAAGATAAGCAAGTAATTATAAAAACATTTTCTCAGCTGCAACAGCATCGATAGATAAAAATCAAAAATTTTTGGGAATAATTTAAAAAAGGTATTTTCGAAAAAAGAAAAAAAATAATTCAACCCAGGTTACCTAAGATATAAAAAGGAATTGTTGTCAGGGTCACAACGAAGACACAACAGAAATGGACATCGAAGAGTCTACACTTTCATGTACGTGTGGAAATATCATTTTTGTTTTTCTTTTCCTTTGCACAGTTCACAGTAAATATTAAACGAAGGTTAACATCCGTTGGACGCGCCAACACCGCGATCAAGGTAAGTTGAACGTTACATTACCAATGTTTCCTGAAAACATTGAAAATTGAAGTTTCACCTGATCGACCGTGAAGCAAATGAACGTCAATGAGCGCAGTCGCGAAGTTTAATGAAATTCGTACGCGCGTGCGCTTCTGAAACTAGAGATGGAAAAGCTCAGACGTAATCAGACGGTCGTTGATCGTGGTGCGGTTATGAGTTCGAAGAAGCATTTGCAAAGAAATGTCGAGGAGGGATAAAAAATTGACCAGAAATCACGAGATGGATATGGCTCATACGTTTCAATACACTCGATGGTTGTTGAAGATTCTCGGTGTTTGGCAAATGGTCAAATTGAACCCAAACAAATGGGAAAATCGCGTGTCGAAAATATTGATCGTTACGTGTTTCGTGCTATTGGCTTTTATCACAATACCATGTACGTTGCACACTATATTTATGGAAAAAGATCGATTGGTCAGAATAACGCTTTTGGGCCCCGTTGGTTTTTGCTTTACCAACATACTCAAGTATTATTCAATAATTTTACGGTGTCCGATAATAAAGCGTTGCATAAGCCACGTTGATAGCGATTGGAGAAAAATCGAAACGAAAAACGATCGGGAAATAATTTTGCGAAACGTTAACGTTGGTCGTAACATTACACTGCTATGTACGATTTTCATGTACACCGGTGGTTTGTCGTATCACACTATACTACCGCTATGGCGAGGCAATGAAATAAACGTTTTCAACGAAACGATAAGACCCCTCGCTTATCCCGGTTACGAAATTTTCTTCGATCCATATAAAAGTCCAATTTACGAAACCATATTTTTCGTTGATTGTTTATCCGCTTGTGTTATGTTTACTATAACAACTACAGCGTGCAATTTAGCTGCTACTCTCGTAGCTCACATTTCCGGTCAGATTGAAATAATGGTTTCACGTTTCGAAAACTTTTTCGACAAAATCGACGATACGAGGGAAATACTCGGGAGCCGAATTAGCTTTATCGTCAAGTCACACGTTCGAGTACTAAGGTGACATTCAGTTACGGGTAAAATGAATTTTTATAACGGAACTCGATATGGGCCTTTTGCCCATTGCGTTATAGATTTCTGAATATTGTTTTCTTTTTTTTTTTTGCAGATTAACGTCGATGACTGAAAACTTGC
>JAPYZI010004242.1:0-23892 GCA_030523105.1 Ophioninae sp. A BG-2022a
TTGAAAAATCGCTAAAAAAAACGCAAAGGGGTATGTATGGAAAAATTTGCAAAAATCGATGGTCGAACTTTGAAATTCTGCCAAAAATCGAAAAATCATTGGATTCAAATGATTAAAAAAGCAATTTGAAGAGAAAATCATAACGAAGAGATTGAGCACAAAGTGGGGTGCCAAATCTCAAAGGAAAAAAAGTTATCGATGATTGAGTGAAAAAAGGTATATTGCCCAAAAATCGAAAAAAAATTTGGATTTTTAATATTTTTTTAATTGGTCCATTTGGATGTAGTTTTGTCCCCTGAACACGAATATACCATTTATTTTCCCGAAAACTCAAAATTTCCATTAAAAAATCGTAAAAAACTTCTAAAAACCCGATTTTTACAGGGTCGAACGTTTTTTTTTTCCTCTGAAATAGTTTTGAGGGTCATCCAATCGAAAATATTCACCTGATTACGAATATAATCGAATTTTCGTCGGAAGCACTGCACAAAGCAAAAAAATATCGGAATGAGCCCAACTTCCAGGGGAAGTTGGACTTATTCCGATATTTCCTTATTCACGAAAGAAAGGTTAGTCCACAATTGGGACGACGTAATTTGTTCGACCAAAATTTCTTTTAGGGTTTTCCAGTTCTCACGTTTATTCCATGAACCTGATTCACTTATTAGAAGCAAACCTGACTGTATCGTCATCTAACCTCAAAATTTTGTTGCCGATTCTAAATCGTTCGGCCTGTAATAACCTCGAAAATGCATACGCGCGTGAATGATTTGACAATAATGTTTACAGATGTATCATCGACCACAGAGAAGTCCCGCTGCATCTTACGTGAGTATAAAAGATTTAATATACCGGCAAGTTTATGAAATTAGTAAAAACACCCTTGTGCATGAGATCGCATTGAATTTGCCGAGCGATTATATACGCACCGTTAAGAATTGTGGTTGTATGAGCGTATGACCTTGATACGTAGAGAGCCGTCAGGATATACCCAATAGGAACCTGGAAGCGAAGCATGATAAATTAATATAAGTTCGACGTTTGTCTGATTAAGGGTGGAATGTATCGTCCCTTCCCTCTCCCTTTCGTAAAGGATCGCGTCAACGGATACTAAATTTTCTCACGATTGTACGTTGAACTTATCGTCCACTTATCTGCAAATAATATTTTTACATGTTACTCGTGAAAAAAAACAACATATTGATATAATTACATATACATATATTGCATGTACGAGAGAGCTTTTAACGAAATCTACGATACGATGCAAAGTTAAATTTCGAATGAATTTCAGGTCGGCGGGCTCGACGATGAAGGCGAAAAGATTCATCAAAGTGGCAGCTTCAAAAGGATCATGTACAGTGTGCTCGGTCAAACCGATTACTGAACTCCCAAAATACGTATATCTTCCCTCCCACTCGACTCTCTAAGCTTAAAACATTTATTTTAACGATAACTAAGCCATACTCTCTTTATTGTATTGTTGCATAAAACAAAGAGTGAAAAGAAGGCGAGTAAGGACATTCAAGGACGCGTTATTTATATGCTACTTTACTTATCAAATAAACGTATATTTTCAATGTTTAAAAAGTGCGTGTTTTTTGTAATACTTCTGGATCATTTTCTTCATCGAGCGAGTGGCCTTGTCCTACAAAACAAGCAAAAAAACATTTCCAGTTAAAAAAAAATAGGTTGGCGCAATGAAGACATCGCGAAACCTAATTTTCGGAAGGAAAGTTTTATCTCGGTCAGGAAGAATAAATGTCGTGCGAGATAAACTTTAATTCCATCACAGGTACTACAAAAGTCGAAAGGTCGTTTGCACGGGTCGTCGAAAAAAAAAAGTTAAGCGTAAAAATAAATTTTTATCATTGTTTATGATACTTTCATTTTTACGTTACAATATTTATATTCATTGTTTCGTTTCTCGTGGTTTATTCTTTGTAATGTTATTGGTTCGGCCTACGTAACAATGAGATATGATCGAAGAAAACTGTATTCCACTTGTTGTTGGATCACGTCTCGTTGACTCCCATCTATCTCTCAAAATCCTATGAATGTTACTATTATTATTGCCGAATAGTACGAAGGGACGAAAGAGCGTGGCTGTTGTAGAGTGACAGGGTTTATCGAAAGTTTCAATCGTGTCCTTTTTAAGGATTCGCCACGCGACGCATTACTACGCTCGTTCGATTCGGACATCGGCTTATTACGCATAATTGGGAACATCGTCGTCAAGAGATAAGAAAAATACTGCGCGATGTTTCTATAATAATGAATATGACCTAAACAACTCCTGATCTTCTCTGCCTCTCGTATTTCAAAATCGGTACGAAGTATCACATTTAAATGTTTCACGTTACATTACAATAATCACAGTGTGACATCGGGAAAACGAACTGCGAACACGACATCTAGCGGTTGAATTGGTAATTAAAGAAAAAAAAAGGCTGCTCAGATTCACACTAGAGGTGATGAAAACGGACGAAAAAGTCCGGTAACGGACGTAAAATACTGACCGATGTAAATAAAAACGGTGTAAAAGAATCGCCCAAAATCTAGTTTTTTTTCTTTCTACACATGTACTTTTCTACACTTCTTTCGATTTGATCGTACGAGACTTCGAAGATGACTCATAGCCCTTCTCTCTCCCAAATATTCGTTCACAAAAGTTATAAAGCGTCGCTTCATACTTCCGAGTCTTATTTCGTCGCGATTATCGCCGCGCTATGATTTCCATGTTAATAATTACCCGTTGATAGATATCCTCGCGATACGAAGCGACTCGTTCATAAAATTTCTTACAAAAAAAAAGAACACCGCAACAACAAAACTCTCAAAGGACTGGCAAACATTTCTCGTTCCCGGTTACAAAGAATAAACAAAAATTCAATGAAAATATACTTTTCTTTTTTGTTTTCATACTATTGCGTATCGTACATAAATACTATATTCATACGTATGGCATGAAATCTTTCGTCTACGACTGTCGCAACGATGTTTATGATGACGCATTTGTAATCGCTGCTCGTTCGCTCGTAAAAGCAATAGCACGGTTGGAAATAATACTTGCTCGCTTGTCCACGATACTCCCTACTCCTATTGCGCTCGGCACATCGCCATAAGATTCACCGGGATGATATTCGCGCATGATCGCTCTCGGCTAAGGTAAGAAAGAACAAACAGAAACAAAACAAAACGTTAGTTATACAAAAGCCGATAGCCTCATTTGCATTCGATTGCTCCAAAGTGTCAGAAAGCATTGAAAGACAAACTCCTCTTCAATTAAAGTGAATATACGTTGCTTTTCCAAGATCATTATTTTCTCTCTATTTCTTTTCTTTTTTGTTTTTTTTTTTATCGATGAGTGTGTTACATTCTTTTTTTCTCTCTGCTCTTCATCGTTTCCACAGCGCACCGCACACCACAAGCTTCCGCATTCAAACTGATAAATATAAATAAGTCATCCAGTAAAGCTGGATGTTTTCTTTTTTTTTATTACTTTTTGCACTTGAAACACAGTACCTCTCAAACACACGTCGAGCCTTAACTCTTAATTGTCGATCGCCCGCTCGAAATAATAATATAAAGAGCCCCGCCCTTAAAACATGAGTTTTGTACAAAGTACTATTCGTTTAGTTTCTTCTTCTTCGTTTTTTTTTTGTTAATGAGATTTATGATACAATCCTCGCTCGAGGATCTTTAAATTACTATCTACAACTGAACGTGATGTTTCCGGCAAAAGGTATGACTTGCGCTACCGTTATTGTTCTTTCGTGATATGAAGTCGGGTTCCGCCAGCCCGAAAACACAGAAGCGAAAGAAAGAAAAATTTAAAAAATAATAATAATAATGAACATACTTCAAACGAGTATCGGAGTTGATCTCTGAATAATATTCGTAGGAGGAGCAGAGCCATATGTTTAACAATTACGTTAGAGAAGAATAAATAAAATGGTCTTTCTACACAGTGCTATGAGAGAGATAGAGGGAGTTTAAAGGGCGAATGTGTCGTCCAATAGTTGTTTGAGTTCTTTGAGATGTTGCATTTTGCTGCCCGTCGCTGGCGATGCTGCTGTCGGTCGCCCAACGTATCTGTAAAATGGGTAAAACATTTTAGTCAATAGCTCGGATACACGCTGAAGATAAGCTGCAGTGAAATCCACGTTGGTTAATTTATTTTGAATACGAGGCAAACCTAACAGTTGGATTTCAGGAAAGGCGAACAATTTCGAGGATATCAGCCGATCATTACCTCACTGATCTTGGCTCTGGTTTTGATGTATCTGTCGATTGTGCCTCAGGCATGACTTTTGTTTCCTTTGAATTCGAGGACGAAAACAAGCCGCTGAACCAACCGCCACTACTTACACTCGCGCGCGATGAACCTCCGCTACTGCAACATGGCCCAACGTTTTCGACTTTACTTAAGTATATCAAACTCAAATGAAATGGAAAAAAACGGAAAAAATAGGAAGATACGAAAACGTAGATTTCGTACTTGCGAAACGACATTTACCGCGTGTTTAATACGAGCCTGTGAATAATTGTTTGCTCTTTATCACTGGCTTACTTCATATTCAAACCATCAATTTGCAAAGCTGATAACGTGGGCCATGTAAACAGTACATTGATCGCAAAGTCGAGCAAAGTGCAATACTTATCAACGCGCTTTCACGATACAAATCCGTTCTCGAATGGATGAACGTAACATCGAGGGCGGTGCGTGGGTGACAAAAGTGAGGAAACGACACGCTAAAAAAAGTTATTTTCGATACTTACGATACATCACGGGTTCCGTTCAGAGCCGTGGCAAAACGAGGCTGCACGTACGTCCAGGCGCCTTGATTCTTATGTTCCTCCTGGGTCCAGATGATTTCGGCGTTCGGGTACTTGGCCACTTCCTTCTTCACGAGGTCGTACGGGAACGGCGAGATCTGGAAAATCGAACGGACAGATCACGTCGCAGTTATTCTGGACGACGAAAAAATGATATTCTGGAAATTCGTAGTCGCGATATTTCTCAAAAGTTTTTTAATGAAATAATTTGTTGAAAGTAGTTGAAGAAAGCTTACCTGTTCCATTCTAGCGATAGCCACTTTGTCGTCCATGCCCCTTTCGCTTCGAGACTTCTTCAGGTCGTAGTAGACTTTGCCCGAGCAAAAAACAATCTTCTTGACGCTGCTCGGACTCTGAGCCGCGACACCCTCCTCGGGTATTATTCTGAGGAACTGGGTATCCTCGGTCATAAGATCGAAGCTGGAACGTGCCTCGGGATGACGAAGCAGGGATTTCGGAGTCATAAGTATAAGGGGTTTACGGAAGGGCAAAGCGATTTGTCGTCGTAGAATGTGGAACAGATTCGCGGGGGTGCTGCAATTCGCGACGATCCAATTGATGTCGTGAAGCTGACGAACGGCAAACTCCTCGCTTTCAGGCGGGAAGTAATCGGGATCATCGGCGCTCATCTGGAGGAAGCGCTCGAGGCGAGCACTTGAGTGTTCAGGGCCCTAAAAACGATTAGAAAACGAAGGGACGTGAACGTAAAATCGACAATTAGAGGACGTTTCTTGTTTTAAGGTAATGTGAAACACATGTTGAGGCTAATCAGAAAAATTGTCAATTACATTTCTTCAAGCGTCTCTTGAAATTACCAAAGGAAAGCGTAGTCTTGGGAACGAGGAAGTTTGCACGTCCGTCGTTCGAAAGACTCGACTCTCATATCTTAGGCGATGTTTCAACAAACTTTGAAGAAGCCCGGATGGGAAGGTTGTTGGTTAAGCGGAGAGGAAACATTCAGCGAGGAGTTTCACACAGCCTTAAGAAGATACAAATGTTGATGCGGACCATTCCCTCAAGACCGTGAGGTTGAAGCATAACTAGCCCCGACTGACGAACCCATTTCGCCTGGCCGCTGCTGATGAACTGATCGATAATACACTGAGCCGTGTTGTTGAAATCACCAAACTGAGCTTCCCAGATAACAAGTGCATTAGGATTCGTCATCGAGTAACCCAACTCGAAGCCTTTCGAGGTTCAACGATAAAGCGCGAAAATAAAAGAGAGGAATAAACACGATTAGACATCACAGTTACGTAAAACGAGACTGCTGGCACAAGGCAATCTAATAAACCAATCGTTGCATGTACCGAGTACTCCAAACTCCGAAAGTGAACTATTGCATACGGTGTACGGCGCTTGGTCAGGGTACAAGTAACACAGAGGTCTATAAGTGGCTTTGTCCACGGTCTGATGATGGAGCACGTGATGTCGGTGTGAGAAAGTCCCCCGCTCAACGTCCTGGCCCGAAAGTCTCACGTGAATGCCCTCCTTCAGTAACGAACCAAAAGCCATTGCCTCGCCGAGTGCCCAATCGATTTCACGCGCCTCGATCATCTCCATTCGCGCTTTCAATATACGTTCGATACCTGAAAGCGAAACTCCGATTCAATTAATCACGAAAAAAAACACGCTATTCGCGCGATACTTAACGCGCTAATTTGCTTATAAGAAAAAGACGGAGTGCAGTTTAATGAAAACGAAGTTTCCATTATGATGATCGTTTTGTCTGTATAAATTCTAACACCGTTAATTTTAGGTTAAGACGAACCTTTGTGAATAACAAATTCTGCAGCGTTGGGAGGAGGCGACGAGAACTTCTTTCCAATGTGAACAAGAGTATCCTCCTTGACACCGGTCGGCGATGACTTGAGCGGATCTTTACCCTCGAAGAAACCAGACCACGGTGAATCCAGCCAATCCTTGTATTTGATGTGAGTCTCCTGTCGGGCGTTGGTGTAAGCCTCTTCGCAAATTTTCTCGTACTTGTCCTTGACGTCTTTGACTTCCTCCTGGGTGACGACTCCGTCGGATATGAGTTTTGTAGCGTAGAGATCAAGACCCGGTGGTGTTTTCTTGATCTTCCGATACATCAGAGGTTGCGTGAACATTGGCTCGTCGATCTCGTTGTGACCGTTACGTCTGTACGACACTATGTCGATTACGACGTCTTTGTGGAAAGTCGCGCGCCACTCGGCGGCAACTTTGCAAACGTGCATCACCGCCTCCGGGTCATCGGAGTTAACGTGGAAAATTGGGGCGTTTACGACTCGGGCAACGTCTGGGAGAAGTACAAAAATCAAGTTTACACGTTACAATGACGAATGGTTTATGCAAAGGAAAGAAAACTGCGTTTTTTTTAGGTGTTAACGAGACTGATACCTGTGCAGTAGGGTGATGACCGAGAGTGTCGAGGATCGGTGGTAAATCCAATTTGGTTGTTGACGACGATGTGGACGGTGCCGTGGGTCGTATAGTCCGGCAAATCCGACAAATGCATCGTCTCGAAAACGATACCTTGTCCGCAGAAAGCAGCGTCACCGTGTAGAAGTATGGACATGACCTATAAGCAGACGTTTAACGTTATATCAACAAATTTTTCGGAGAAGCTCGGAGAAACGAGATACTTCACTTTTTTGCCTTCTCCGTCCCCACGATAGAACTGCTCGGCGCGCGTTTTTCCTTGGACAATGGGATCAACAGCTTCCAAATGAGATGGATTCGCGACGACCGCCAGGCGAATGTTCTTGTTCGTAACTCGGTTCAAACGCTCGATGTACGTGCCGAGATGGTACTTCACGTCACCGGAACCCTAAAAATATTCATCGAGTTTTGATCTCATTCAATCTGATACTGCTTTCACGCTTGGTTTGTGATGAAGCAACGTGTATCAATGTCAATAAAGTTTCAATTAACGATTCTACAATTTGTCGTCCGCGGCTTCGAGAGCAGCAAACTGAGTGAATATTTGGCTAAGCGGTTTACGACAAACGTTAGCAAGGACATTGAGCCGACCACGATGAGGCATTCCCATTACGACTGACTCGACACCGAGTTCCGTCGATTTATCGATAACTTGCTTCATCGCCGGAATCAGAATCTCACAACCTTCGAGACCGAAGCGCTTCTCGGATGACCACTTGCGAGCGAGGAACGCCTCAAAGCTGTCAATTTGAAAAAAAAGAATCAATTACTCTAAATCGATCGATAAAAAGTTCATCTTCGTTGGTTTATTATCGCAATTTTACCCGGTAGCGCGAGTCAGTCTAGCCAGAATGAGTCTCTTCTCGTCGTTCGTGATGTCCATAATATTCGGTGTTTCCATCTTCTGACGAATCCAGTTACACTGTTCCAGCGAATTTATGAACATGAATTCGACACCGATGTGGCCGCAATAAGCATTTTCAAGGCGTTTAAGAATTTCTCGGAGTGGCAACGATTTTTCCTTCCCACCGATGAAGGTCGTCGATGGCAACTTGAATACACGGTCCATGTCGGAATCCTCTGTTGTTCGTTATGCATTTTTTTTTTTTTCATTGGAAGACAAATCAATTATATTTTCTTAATAACATTGCACGAAGCCTGGAATGGAACACATTCTGTACAACATTTACCAAAACCCACTGAATTATGTCGATATCAGGACCACGTACTATTAACTCGTTATGAAAAAAAAAGTAATAGCACATCTTGAAGACAAATATTCAGCTAACGGATGGGTCTATGACATTAATTTCAACATCTAATTCGTGTGTCTCATAACTGATACTGAAAATGCCGAAGGGTCGTTTCTTAAGATATACATGTACATGTGACGCAAGGACCTTTCGTTAGAAAATAAAAAAAAGACAGTTGGTGGTAGAAGCGCGCGAAATAAAAACACGGCGACGCCTAATTTCTAATGCATATTTTTCTAACAGATGGGAAGTTTCCTCGGTACACCGTGTGATGAAAAATGAAGGGGGAAATAGTTGTGAAGGATCAAGCGATTTAATGTCCATGCAAAAGTCGTTTCTCACCTCTCGAATTAATGGATGTGAAAAAAAAAATAAAGGTTTTGAGAGTAGCAGCAAAGATAGAAACGTCAACGATAGATATATCCAATATGTATGTATAAAAGTATGGTATAACGTTGATACTCGTGGGCCGTCACGTTGGTACCTTTGAAAGGTACGTATTCATCTGCGACAATGATACAAAATAGACATTGCGTTTCATCGTGGACGAAGGAAAACTTAACCGAGATTTCGTCTTGGTAAATCTCATTTGAGTCACAAGGAGTTACAGACGTACATCAACGATTTTTGGAATATGTGCTTGAAGGACGAAACATAGAAAATAAAATATCAGTCAGTAAAGTCGAATGATGAAAAAACAAATGGACGAAATGAGAAAGTGGATGGAACTTGTTTGCAAATAAGTTTTTCTTTTTTTTTCATATTTTAGGACCCAATGTTTTGCTTGACCAATTCCTGTGCGAGAGAGGAAGAGAAAGAGAGAGAGAGTACCCAAGTGCATGTTAAACCGAGCTGCCACTGCGAATACGTTGACCATTCCACACCAACTCTGAGTTTTACTTCTCCAAGCGAGTAACGAAAAAAAAAAACGAACAAATTAATAGACCAATGGAACCCAAAAAGAGTGAATACTTGAGAGTATAGCGGAGCAAATAAATTTTCGTTGCCATTGAATTTCTTGTTAGGATGAATTACATACGTTTCGTAAGTGCAGCTACTCGATATTGGAGGTCCTGGGAGTAAGTAGTTCGGGGTCTCTTCCCTGTGGACACCAAACTCAGACTGAAAAGACGAATACTCCGAATATGCTGACTTAACATCGAATTTTCTTTGCACTTTCATTGACCAGTAAGTGAATCGTGGCCTTGGGTTTTTCTCGCTGAACAATTCGACGAGGAAGAATCGTTAGTGTTTGTTTGGGTTTGAACGCATGATTCGATTTAAAAAAGTGGCTTTTTTTTCGTCGCGTGAAATGCGTGAACTGTAAATAAACGATGAAACAGTGAAAAAATAACTTGGTAAATGTTCTAACGTTAGGATGATGCTCTAGACCTACGTTGGAGTGTTACGATTAATTTAGTCTCTACGGAACGTACGCTAACATCAGTACAATGGGTTCGAGAAGATCGAAGTTTTTTTTTTTCAATTGTATGCAAAGCATTTGAATTACGTTTGATAATTTCGAATTTTTATTTCCCACGTATACTGCTGATAACGATGAAAATCAGAACTTACAGTTGCCTATCAAACGGGCGATTACGGTCAATGATGTTACCAAATTTTCACGATTAAACGAGACTAATGAATTTAATTGAAAATTCATTATCGTGCAACGGGCACGATGGATAATTTTTATCAACCGTTCGATGATAATTAACCAACGCAGTCAATGAGATTGCATAATTGGAAAAAGGGTGATAATTGAAAAAAAATACAAAAAATCTGATGGAAAAACATCGACGAAACATTCGTAAAAACGGTTTTTAAACAGCTTCGATTTTGCAATCGTAATAGCATTCCGAAATATCGTTGTTTAAATTGGAAAAATATTTTGGTGGGTCCGTCGTGGTAAGTTTTCCATACACTTTCATTTTTAACAGGACGTATAAAAGATATGTGCATTAAAGAGAAAAGAACGCAATATCTACATTGCGTGTGGTGTTGTTTTTGTGTGTTTTCAGCTTACCGAAAGAGTAATGATTATAGAGCAACTCTTGAGGATGCCTATCATCAAGATCAGCGCTGTTGATTCCAAGTGGATCCAATTTAGCGATATGATGACCACGAATCTGTCAATGCAACGGCCCAAAGTTCATACCAGCTGTATGATTTGTGCTTATCAAAAAAACACTTCGATTAATATGCTCGAACAGTGAAACTTCGTTTTAACACAAGTTCACTA
Source organism: Ophioninae sp. A BG-2022a (assembly GCA_030523105.1). Taxonomy (NCBI): domain Eukaryota; kingdom Metazoa; phylum Arthropoda; class Insecta; order Hymenoptera; family Ichneumonidae; species Ophioninae sp. A BG-2022a. The sequence continues at coordinate 10,759 of JAPYZI010004242.1, forward strand.
TTTTTGTTTCGGTCATTTTCGTTGAGAGAAAGAACAAAGGACAAACAGATGCAATAAACGCGTCTTCCCAGTCGGTACGGAAGAAACTAAGCCGTGTCGTATGAGCGTAATGTTAAGACACCGAATCAAAACTCAAGGGGAATTAAATTCGCGTGCGCAAACGTTAAACCGTCGCGATCAACGACAACGACGGAGCAAAAACAACATGGTTTTCGGTTTAGGCTTTTAAAGAAGAGAAGAAGATTCCGGCATTCTGTCAACCAGCTCACACCTCCCAAAAGTCGTGACAGATAGGATTCAAGGAAACGGATATGTGAACGAATGTATCAAGACCGTTTGAAGAAAAAAAAAGAAACAAACAAAAAAAGCAAAAACCATTCCGCGATCCTGAAATGTGAGCAAAAGAAGCGATGAAACAATTATTGACGCAAGCAAATGACATTGAACGTGCAAAGCCGAGCGGAAACCTTTCACGACTAGCTTACCTTTCACACACGATTCATTGACGTTACAATTGGGAATAAGCGACCGTTTTTTTTGTGTTCCTTTTGTTACGATATTTCTTGGAATCCCCAGTCCAAGATGTGTCTAAAGAGCATGAGTGGCTCACAAATTTGGAGCGACGGATGATATATTTTGTTCTCAACCCAAATGCATTTTCAGTATCAGTGTAAGTGTGAAACGATTTTTTAAAACTTTCTTTTTTTTTCATTAACGAGTCAATGGTAACGAAGATTCGGGTAGTGGTCGTCGTATGTAATATTTGCCGACGGAATAAGCATTCAACCGCGTTAGGTACGTAATGATGAATCGATTCATGCGCAGAGATAAGCGAAATCAATTTTTTTTCACTACGTTTATAATTGCGGTAAGAGATAATTCGATAACTCGATAAATCGATAATTCGATAAATCGATAATTCGATCATTCAAGTTCGAAGGATTTCGTTGATCCTAATTAAACGAAACTTGTTCGCTTTTTTTTAGAATTATAAAAATAGTTGATTTCGTATGACTGCGCTCCTGTGAAAATGACGGAATGTGTATGTGTTTGTGTATTTTTTCCGTAGTTTATCGAGCCTTACCAAGCATGTATTGCCGAAGAACGCGCTCCGGAGCTCCTTTGCGAGCCGCATAATGCGTGTGTATCAGGTCGTTTCGCATGATACCGAGAGGGTCCAGGTCAGCGACCAAGTGACCACGAGCCTATGATGCCAATGAACAAACGTCCCAAACAGTGTCCCAAACAATTTAATCAACGATTCGCTCTTTGCTTTTCCTTCGTGATATATCTTTTCGATAATTCACTAAGCATTAACTACACATAGTATAAAATAATCAACCAGACGAAAAAATCGTCCGTACGGAGGTGAGAATAAAACGGCCAACAGCCATTCCAGTTCCGAGCGTCAATGTGACAAATAAACAGAGGCATGCTTCTTCTACGACGTTTGCCAGTCTGGAATGGATATTGACATTCTCAGAAAAAAAAAAGAACGATAAATCTCGTAACCGTAACCATTGATATTTTCCGAAAAAACACATCGATAAAAAACACTGCAACACAATGCAGGAAAAAAAAAGAACTGCTGCTTCTTCCTCAGTGCCATAATGTGTAAAGTGACGTGACAGGTGTTAATGCAAAATTAGTCATGACTCGAGAACGCTGACGTACGATTCATGGATGCTGCGTTGCATCGGAGAAAAACACGAGACTTATTATCTTTACTGTTTCCACTTTCATTTTGAAGTTTCGTCTAAACGCACAGATTTGCCGGACATGCTTGAGGTAGAAGCGCAGATGGTGGCGTTTAGCTATAGCATAAATTACGTAATCCAGGGCTATTACGCAAGAACCCAACGATAAGCGTGACTTTTTATTTTCGTCAAGCGTGTTTTTGGTACCCGTTTCCAATCGTGTCTCCTCCAAGTCCTTTTTGATTTTGCATTGTTACGCGTAATAGCCCGGGAACATTTAATTATTATTATATATATATGTATGGATACATTCGTAAAAAGTGGTATCATCCTTGCGCCAAAAAACAATCTCACATTTGGCATCGATTTATATTTTACAATAATTCGAGAATACTTCGGCATTGGATAATCTCGTAAAAAAAAAGAACGTTTGAATCATTAAACCACCCGCAATTATTTCGTTTCGAATCACTAAGCCCCACTTCGAAGGTCTGTTACACAACACCTGATACTTTTCGAAATAAAGAAAACAATCACTTTCGACCAATCGTCGTAACAGAAACGAGAATGAAAAAGAGCTTCAAGGAATGATCCAGATAATCCCATTTTTACGAATATACGTCATCATTTGAAAGTGGATCATAGCGCATTATCATTTGTTTCATGCATTACACGACGATTTCCCTTAAACATGGAAACATGTGTTTTTTATTTTCGTTCGTTGTTTCGACACGGGAGACGTATCTCGATCACATGCTATCAGAAAACTTAAATATGTGAGATCGGACGAACAGTTGATGAACCGAGAGAAGATTTCTCTCCAATGGTGACAATAAGTACCCTGACGCATATCAATGATTGGTACAATCGGGAGAAATTCGCAAATGTCCCATGTTCTCCGAGAACTGTTGGGTCACATTGAAGTGCTGATGTGAAATGCAGTTTTTTTTATTATTAAGATCTTTTTTTTTTCATTCAACTCATTCGTCTGGGAGGTGCTGAGTGGTTCGTTTATTTGTCGTTTAATTCTCGAACGCCCGACGACGTGGAATGTATCAACCCGAGCAAATATCATATGACTACCGGACGTCATTCGATAAGGAACAATGACGTGCAATATTCTTGTGCTCTTACACGCGAATGACAAATAATAACGGTCCCATAAATTTCTCCTTATATTTGAATAAAACGTAAAATCATAATATTCTACTATTATTCTTTTTTTTCTGTTCTCTTTAAAGGTGCTGTTTGATTTCGCCTACCTGATACGATCGAATTATCGCCTGAACGGCGAGATGGTCGTCGATGATTTTCTCGTTGACCGGCATTTGGCTAAGCTGCGATCCCCCACCGAGAGGAAGCAGTGATCCCAGTGGTATCTGATTGTGAGTTGGCGCAAGTGACGGAGGCGCTTGATAGGCGAGGCCAGGTGCAGCTCCAGCTGTGCTGTTCCGGAAGAAGGAATCCCATGACTGAGAAAACAACAAAAAAATAATTTATTTCATGGATTCAGTGATAAAAATGAGAATCGCACAATGATTGTTTCGCGATTCTCAGAGCTATACATTTTTTTTCGTTTGGACTGATACGGATAGTAATATCAATATAAAAAAAGGTAAATGTTCGGAAGTGTAACTCCTGTCAGAATCGCGCCGATTTTTGGTGTTTGTTTGGGTTTGTTTGTTTGGTTTTGTTTCCCTGGTTTCCCGCTTTTTACCGGGAGTTGCACCTCAGGTGAAATGGATAAGTATTAGGTATTCAGTTAGCAGAAGATTGGCGTTTTTGAATAATATAACCTCACTATTGTCAACGTTTTGAAAAAACGTGGTATCATCAACATTACGGAATGTATTGGTATTACAAAAAACAAGTAATGGGAATATCGGTTAGGAAATGGAATCAGTCGTACTGACCACGTGGACACTGTGCGGATCTTGGAGCCACGCGTTGTACATTTCTTCGACGTAAGAGCTGGAGCTGCCATTGAGAAAGGGCTCGGTAGCGGCGCGACTCGTGTAACGTTTCAAAGATTCGACGCTGACGACCGGATTCGGACGGGTCAGAGGATTGACCCGTACTAACCAGGAAGCGAATCTTTCGCCGCCGCAAACCCGTGGTGTTAGCGGGCTCAGGGAATTGAATACCGTTCTAGCCCTGTACATTTTGGTCTGAAAAAATAATGAAAAAGATTAGAACGTTGATGAATCTCGCAATTGATTTTAAGTCCCGTGAGAAAAAAAATGTTTCTTCATGGCAATTAGGCAAGATGAAATACGTGAAAGTCGAAGTGAGGAGACAATTGATGAGTACAAAATTAAACACGCAGTTTGCGAGCGATGATTAAAGCCCCGAAGCTTAGAGCGTGAATTTCACTCGTACATTCGATCATTCAGTGTCGCAATGTCCCATCTGACCGTTGATCGATTACTTTTTCAACGTCACGAGTGCAAAAAAAAAAACACAACGTATTCTCACAGAGGAGGGAGATCGAAGCTTCGAGAGGGTCGATGTTTGTCGCGTACGGTAATCGAGAATGAAATTTACGTGAAGGAATTTTTGTAGATTAGACCTCCCCCCGTCTCGGAAATACGTCCGCTGATAAAATATCTCGGTGCTCGATCTTATCACGAAAAATGCCGAGTAATTCCGGTCTCGTCCTCGTGGGGCCAATTGTTCGAATAATTTCAGATAATTTTTTCTTCTGATTGCCTCAGCTTTCTGTTCGAATAAACAACCAAGTTCAACCTGTTCGAATTGGACTTTCAATTGTAATTCTGATTTCAAGCCAGATTTTTTAATGATGACGAGTAATTCGAAATTGTTAAAAAATTGTTAAAACAGGTTAAATATTGTTAAAAATGATAAAAAATTGTGTTTAAAAAAATAGTTTCTATGGTGAAAACAGGAATTGCAAAGCCAACGATTACTGTTAATTTCAAAACGACGGAGACCTGGATCTGATTGAAAATTGTTATGTTTTCTCGTTCTTTGTCCTCTCAGACAACGTACGATCGTCAGAGGCAAAAAGATACAAGAATTCATTTGCGTAATGGATCGAGCAAGCAATTGAAAAATTTCGAAATCGCATGCTTTCGTTCGTACGTTTGTAGGGATTGAAGTTGTGAAGCAAAGCGGGGAAGCACGTAGTGACAAATGACCTCGTTCATTGGGAACGTAGTTTCAATAGCAGGACTGATAGTGCGGCTTGTAAATCTGGCTAGACCTGGTTCGAGGTAGACAGTCATGAGTCATCAAAAGTATGATAGGACAAGACGGAAGAACGAGCATGGAGGGTTTATCAAACGCTTGTATTACAATGACTTTGGTTCATCTTGGTACGCATCATAACTATTATCGAAAAGATAAGGACTTGCAGTCATAACATTTGTGATTCTGCAATAAATCAAAAGGAGAAAAGGCTTCAGTGGCTCGCACGACAAACGCACTGATTACAGTCAAATTGACTGTAGCACTTTCTATACTTTTTAAATAATTTTATGGGCTTCCCTATTAACCTTGAATTTCCAATTAAATTGAAGCTGTATACGAAGATATAAAAAGTTATGCTTGGCTATATTTGAGTGTGCGAGGAATCTATAAACTGTAAATTTAAAAAAGTTCATTATACAAAGAACGCACTAAAAAACGATCATAATTCCTACATCGAATAAAATACGTTGCGTTGCATCAGGTATTCTTTGCATAAGCAGGCAAAAAAATTATTTTCTGTGATGAAGGTCAAGGTCAGTCTTTACTGAACTAAACTGAATCAGCGATTCATAGTATATCCCAATTTCGCAATTGATATAAGTTGTTCCGTAACATCATTTTTATCGTCTCGATTTTTCAAAAGTGTCGTAGCCGTATGCTCAATATAATTTGATTTCTAATTTTCAATGTCGCAACAAATTTAACTTTGTGACTTCTTTGGTTCGATACTAATATTATTGTTATAAAATATCAGCAATATGAAATATCAGTATTCACAAAATTATGTACAAGACGATAAATTGCACCAAGTCAGAAAACAAAAAGCCCAAAAGTGTACTTAAAATCACAGACTTGCAGCAAAATTCCCAAAAAAATTATCCCATCTACCAATCCGCAAAATTTCTTGTCCTCTAAGGAGATAATGAAACTGTGATGGCATTGAAACGCGGTATCTGGATAACCCGGATATTTCAAGGTCTTCAAGGTAACGAAACATTACATATTGGTGCTAAAAATAAAACTTCAGATAACAGCTACAAGTTTCCACCAAATTGTACGTGTTCCTCTGTCATAGTTACAGTTATTATTATAAGAGGTGGTTAATAGGGAACACCGGTAAAAATGGGTGGCCAGACACGAGTGCAGCAGCAGACGTACGGCTACGAAATACTGCGAAAGCTCACATGACAGTCATGTGACGCCAAGACCCGAACAAATTCTAAGAGAATTCTCTTTTCTTCGTATTAGCGCCTCTGCATTATTTCTCTTCCTGTTCGTCACTGCTACCAGACGAAGCGTCTAGCCACATCACTGACTATTCATGCGATCAAGAACACTCATGAGGAAAAAAGTGGTCAATTATGCACAAGATGGTACGGAATAAAAGCCAACAGAAGTGTGGTATAATTTGTGAAAATTGAATTGAAAATTGGCGGATTTCACGAGTTTTCTTATTTTTCATTGCCTCGTCAAAGTACAGCAATAATGCGCAACACCAAAATAAGATACGAGGAACATATTTCGTGCCAAGATTGCGCAACTTTCGGCAAACGAACAATAATCTATATGTATACACGCGATGTACGAGTTCGGTAGCGTTATAGACTTTAGTACATTATGGATGTAGACAGAAGGGGATATATCTGTATGGGATAAGCGACGAACGGTGTGTGCCGGAGAGAAATTAGGTTATTTCGCGTCAAGCACGAGACACGTCAGGAATTTGAAATTGTTAGTTGGCTACAGCTAATATCCGGCGAAATGAAATTTTCACGAAGGTCACCTCCGAACCGAACGAAATTATAGAACGGCTCGACTATTTTTGTCTTGTGCAATAATTTTTACGTAACGAAGGAAAAAAATATATGAAAATGTTCGGCAAAAAGGTCCAAAGATAAACGGAAACATTATGGACGATTATGGGACTGTTTCACAATGAACGTTCAGTTAATAACGATATCGATACTCGAGAATACCACGAAAATCGCATACCTGATGTTAACGATGCAAGTGTGACAGGCCGTCCACCATTTGCAACTCACAGGTACGCTGCGATCCTACGCCTTCTTAAAATAATAAGTCCGGGACTGCGACCGTGGCGCTAACACCGAGAAATCGTGAAACTAAATATGGCGCGAATTACAAAACTGTAATAAGATCGTATAGATCTGGCGATTGCATATCTCCGACTCGTTTATCATTTAAAATGTATTTTCACTGTAAACATAGAACTGAATTCGAAATTTACAAAGTTGTTTTTAACAGGAATTCGATTGAACGGTGACCAAGTGCTCTGAGGTAGAAAAACCTCGTTAATAAACCATTCTTCGATTATCCGATGATTTAGACGATGTTTATACAACAATATGTCATTGGATTCGATCGTCAAAATATGCGGAATAAAAACAATTTTGCTCTTCCTTTTTCACTGATGCGTTCGGTATTTTCATTGACAATAGTGCACCTCGTCCCCCTACAATTTATTGCCGTTTGATTCATAGCAATTCAACGGCTTTTTGTCTCAAAAATAAATTTAAGGGGTTAATCTACTAATTCAAAAATTCAAAAGCTCGTTGGATGTTTGAGGCAACTCGAATTGAACTAGAAGTCCAACTAAAAGTAAAGAAACCACAAGCTCAAGCTAAATAATTAACAAAATTAAGGGACCGCTGCCTCGATGTAATAATTGAAAAAATGGATTTTTATCAAACGGACGATACTCGCAATATGATAATAATCAAAAGACACGAAGTTATCTTGATGATTTGTGTAAGGAGATTGGATGACGCAATCGAAGTCAAATTTTTTTTTATATATATAATACTGACGTGTGGGAAACGTCACGTTTCATCGAACTGAACGTTTCTCTATTCGACGAAAAATTGACACGACAGACGAGGCTCGACTCGGCGAATGCAATCGCGATCACACAGTCTTTCGTTCTCAGAAACCCGCGAATTTATCATCGTCACTTTCGTTGTGGTCTCGTTATCTCGTATTTACTTTTCGTCGCGATAAATTTTTATTTCCTCCGTATCACCTTGCCGCAGCGAATATTTTGTTTCGATCGTACGTGAAAAATTGTTAATGGCAGTGCGCTTTGTCATTTTCTCGAGGAAAGAAATAGCGATTATGGATATGCAATTTTAAATCAACGTGTGCAACGTCACGATGGATACTAATGGGAGCGAAGGAACATGGTTAGGGGATGGCTATAAGAACATCGGGAATGATTACGCCGCACGATATTCGACTCCCGAGTACGCGAAGTACACCGAAGGGTACAAAGATTCGACACCATTGGTCATGAGTCGAGATGCCATTATTTTGACAGGTTATTAGAAATATTATTACCAATTGCACGATTTTTTTCATACGGCAAAATATAATGGATTCCTCAGTTTTAACGATTCGATCATCTATTTAAGTGATTAAATTATTAAACCGTTCATTTTGTCATCGTTGCAAAAACGACATTTCAAATGTTTAATTCCCTTTTTTTCGACTATTACGTTTGTGGATTTTCTGAAACGAGCTTGACAATTTTTCAAATCGCAATCTTCACTGTCGCAGTGCACAGAAGGACAAGATGAATTTTGATGATATTGAAAATCCATTGTCGATTCATTGTGCAATTTTAAATCGATATGTTCATTCAAGTAAAAAAAAAAAAACAAAAAAGAGGAATGCAAAATCCAAAATATTATTCCATGCAATTGACAATATAAACTTTCAATTCTCTTTTTTGAGATGAAGATTAATGAAAATTGGAAAATGGAAAATTGAAGCGACGATTAAACTTGAATGTTAATTCATAATTATTCAATTTTCTCCATTTTTTTTTGTAGTTCAATATCTTTCTAATTTTTCAAATCTCATTGGGATTTAAAAAATGGAATTTTCGTTTTAACGGGATTATCGTTATCGCAGAAGCTGAAAAAAAACTGGCGGTATGGGAGTCGAAGTACGTCAAGGCGACGAAAAATTTGCTATACATGAAGGATCTGTACGACAACGCTGGGTCTGTGTCGTTGAACGATTACAATCAAACGGATGAAACATTGATAAACGAACGGAATTTCCAGTCGAATGGTTTCCTCAGCTCGCACTCGATGGATGAGAAACATAGCGAGAAGACTTCCGGAGATACGAAATATCGTAATCAGGCATCGAGTAGCGTAGAACCGGTGGTGCAATCGGAAAGTGGTAAGCATTCGTAGCCCAAGCAGGTCGGGCGGATGGCGATTCCTCGGAGATCTGTGTAAAAATAAATGTCAATACATCAGAAATGGCTGAGCAGAGTCCAATGTACACAACGACATCCATCAAGATCGCATCGGAACAAAATACTTTTCACGACGCTATCGATAAAAATAGCCCCGACTCGAAAGACCAAAATCAATTTTCCGAATCAGCCAAAGATGAAACGAATAATTTCTCGTACACGGATTTTATAGAAAATTCTGAAACCGACCGTACGAATGTAAGTTTTTTTTGTCACTCATTTGGCAAACAATATTGAATTCGTATTTTGAAAAATTGAAGATCGCAACGATTCCAGAATTGGATAAAATTAATAAAAAATGAAATGTCACGTTGATAGCGGATACGGAAAGAGCATTTGACGGAAGATGAGTATCCACGGAGGCAACATCCTTATCAGCAACACTTCGTAGAATACTCGAAGGGTCTTCAGGACGAAATGGAGGAAGATTTGCGAAAAACCGCTGAATCTTCAAAACTCGAAGATGAAAAGACGTTGAATCCTGACATCTTAAAAACTTCGAGGCAACAAGACTCGAAAGAGCTAGCGTTGCACGTGAATCTTTCGGAGAGTATGGAGACCGTCCAGACTGCGTTGAAGAACAAAAAATTACGCAGCAAACAACGGCGTGTCAGCAGTAAAACTGCGCTGAAATCGATCGACGATACTACAGGCTCAATCGTCAAGCGGAAACGAAAGAAACGCGGGGGCGTTAAAACTTCCAATTCGAGGTGTACCACAGCAACGAGGGACACTGGTATCTCTGAAAACAAAAAGGATTTTAGGAGCAGAAAGCAAAGAGGTTATATTTACAACAAAATTGACAAAACAGAAACGACCTATTTCGAAACTTGTAAAAATCGAAAACGATTTTATCATAATCGGAATTGTATTTGTAAAAATTGATATCGAAGTCGAGCTTGTAAAAATGGAAATTGAAATTGCACAAATGGAAATCGAAATCGAATTTGTAAAAATCGAAATTGAATTTGTGAAAATGGAAATTAAAGTCGAGCTTGTAAAAAATCTTATTGTTAAAGGTCCCTCGACCATTTCGAGACTGCAACAATCTCAAAATCGTCGTCAGGACGTAGCCACGAAAATTGACAACTGCAAGAGAGAAGTCGTCGAGATTTATCACAACACTGCGGTGAAGAGTGGCAGTTTGTCGGTCGTTTCAAGCAAGCATTCAAAAGTAATAGAATCGCGTGTCCGCGGCTTCAACGGGACTAGCAAGCTTGATCAGCCGTGGCGAACAAAAGGGAGTTACAGACTGGCGGAAGATGATGACCAAGCCGAACGCGTTTGCGACGACATCGAGGAGCATAAATCTAGAAATCCGAACGAGTCAAATGAACCGATGGAAAATTTTGAAAATGGATATGAGGATTCTCAAGAGAATTTGGTCGAAGCCAGCGATTTCAGGTAAAATCGTATCATTTGGTCATCTTCATATTCATTCTTATATTCGCGTTCAACCACATAAATTCTTTGCGAAAATTGTTTATCATAATTTTCATAATTTTTGAAATTTCGTTTGTCAAGGTCCGGAGAGCCAAACACTGCGAATTATCAAGCGGATTGTTCGCCCACTCAAAGTGAAAATAAAGCCGCTACTACGTATGAGGATCGTCATCGTCGTCACAATCGCCAGTCACCCCAAAATTCCTCGTCTCCCTGTTACGATCTCGTTTCATCCCGGAACTACGAATCACCAACTGTTTCGTCGAGATTGAAACAAGTTCACAAATCGTACTTTAATAGATTCAACTTTAAGAATATACCGTTCGTCGTTGGCACATCGATCACTCCTAGTTACAATCTTGGTCTGAACATACAAGAGGTCAGTCTAGAATTTGTTTTCTTTATGCTTCTCTCTACAATCTTTTACGACGGTTCATTTCCATAGCACTTTCTCAATTTTTCGGAATATTTCTATTTTTTATTTTAACTTTCGGAATATTTGCATTTGTCATGTTTTGTGCCATTTTTCAATTTCTCGAGTTATTCCATTTTTTATGCTTAAATTTCAATTTCCATTTTTCGGAATATTTGCATTTTTCATGTTTTGTGCCATTTTTCAATTTCAATTTCTCGGAATATTTCCATTGTTTAAGTTTGAATATGAATTTCCATTTTTCGGAATATTTGCATTTTTCATGTTTCGTGCCATTTTTCAATTTCGATTTATTTGCATTTTTCATGTTTGAGTTGAATTTGTTTGTTCCGTGGAAGGCCCTGAATTTAATGAAGACGCGGCAAGTCCTATCCAGCGGTGTTCCACCTCTGATAATAAGCCACGTGAGCAAAGGTACGAAGCCCGGTTCGCGAATGTTCGAATGTATGCGCGACGAGAACGAGACGAGCCGGTTCGATGAAAGGATAGCACCTGGCAACGCAACATTCCGAGGGATATCGAACGGGCAACCCGGAGGATTGACGGAGGAGAAAACATCGAGATCCGTAACGCAGGGAGGTTTCCATTTGAAAACGCCGAGACTGAGTTTCATCCGGGACACGGAAACGCTTTACGAGTCTCGTCCTTGCGTCAATCCAAAAATCTGTTTGTCGATGAAGAGCAATCTGCAAAAAAACGTCGAATCGAAAGCTCAATTAACACAAAGCACTTTACTGAGGCAGAGACAAGTATTTTCTTTTTTTTTGTTTTCCCATTCTAAATTCACAAAATAAAGCCACCCAACAGTGCAACTTTTTTGCTGACACTTTTCATAGGAGGAGATTAATTCTGGCCACACACAGCCGATGAAGTGGCAAAACGTGACTCAGAACACGAAAGGTATTCGAGAAGTACTGCTGAATTTCCACGATCAATACGAAGCGATGATCTCGTGAGTTTATACGAATAATAAGATTTGAAGTCTTCTCGAATGAACAACGAGGCAAAAAGTTAACAAGTTTTGCTTCACAAATAAATTATATAATTAAAAAAATTAACACTTAGAAATATTCGTTTTTCAGTTTTCAGAACGCTTAAATTAAACACCGGACAGTTTAATATTTTTAATGATATATGTAACGTTGTTAACCATTAATGTTAATTGTAAAAGTTGATCAATTTTATTGTTGTTAAATTTTTAAATATTCAATATTAGCAAATTGTACCAGTTTTCGTACACCGATTTCTGTTTTTCCCTGTGTTCCAATAACACCATGCCCCAATGTTTGGACATGGTATTATTTTTAATTATTCATTTATTTATTTATTATTATTATTTATTAATTTCGTTACTTTGAATGTATATTGCTAATGTATCGAATCATTCCAACTAATGTCCGAACTGTGAGTCTCGTTCGAACATTCGTACCGTTATCTTATTCAATAATAATGATAATCGTACAGGAAATTCGAAAGGCTTCAGGATCAAGCAAAAAAGGCGAGTGACAAATCATTGGACAAAGAAATAGCAGTTTTGGAGAAAGAGCTGAATGAGAAAGAGGAGGAGATCAACGCAGTTGCGAGTCTCTATCAGGAAGTGAGTTTCTCGAGGAAATCTAATATTGCAGTGACAAAATCATGGAGGTTTCTCGTATTCAATGTTTCTTAAGGTAATGATCCTGAAAGAACAGATGAGAATGCTCCACGAGAGGAACAGCTTGGTTTGCGTTACGACTGAATCGCCGAGATGTTCGACATCCCCAAACTTCGGGTTTCGGGGCCAAACAACGAGTCCGATTCGCACTATCAATATTTACAGACGCGGAGGATCTTTCAATAATCAAGGTTTACCAACGTCGACGAAATTGGCCGGTTTGCTTCGTCAGATAAAAACGTTCCAAAAGCAATTAAAATCTACGACGTAATATCGTTAAATTCCTGCCTCGTATTTATATCTTGTCGTTCCTTTGTTATTACGTTGAGAATTATCGAATTTATTATACATTTTTCGTCGCCAATGGAATAAACTTAAAAATGACAAAAATAATCGATACGGAGAGGAAATA
>JAPYZI010004243.1:0-21249 GCA_030523105.1 Ophioninae sp. A BG-2022a
CAGGCGCAAAAAATGAGAGAATTTTTCTTTCATTTTAAATGTATCAATATTACTGCGCGTATATAGATATTTTTAATATACTTTTTTATATACATATATTCAACACATGTATAAACGCAAAGAGCCATCGGTGTATAATATTATACCTCAAATCTTTATTCTCTCTCGTAGACATTATTCCTTTACTCTTTGAGTCGACGCGTGCAGTTTACAATCATGGAACGATATATCTACATGAGGCGACACATCTCCAGTGGGTTCAGAACTCGATTATTTCATTCTCTCTCTATTTTTTTTTCTCCCACAGGCTGCGTACTGATTTTCTAATTTCAGTTTCTCGTTAAACTACGGCCCTATGATGAATTCCTTTGGGGTTATTTTTGCTAGATATGTCGTTAAAATTCACCCTTTCCGTTCTGTGAAAATATCATTGAAAAAATTCTTTTTGCAACGTTCGTGCTTTTTTTTCCGTTTCAATTATTCCCGTTCGACAGATTTTTCGCAGTTTCCTTATTTATGCGATGCTTTCCTTTTTTTTTTTTTGGAATATGTGGTTTCGACATTTCGATTTTTCGTCGCTTCTCCAAGCCTCGGTGCTGTATCTATTCACTACGAAAGAAAAGTTTATATATATACATATATATATATAAATACACGCATGTATGTATGTATGTTTAAGTTTAAACATATTTATATACGCATATATACATATACATATATAAATATATATGTTTAAGCAACTTTTAATATAAAATTTTTAATCTATACGCCTAAACGACGAATTATTTGTTCTCTCGCGAGTTCGCGAGAAGCAATCGGTGGTTCCTTCGTTCGTATTTGTTCTCTTTCACGGCATTTTTCCAACCGTGAGCATTTCTAGTTACACGCTCAACGAGCCCACGTCACTGTCTTCTCGCGACACAAATATCCCTCTTCCTTTATTTATATCACAGACTAAATGATGCTTTGGTCTAAAAAAATCATTTCCCTTCTTGTTTTTTTTTCTCCCAATATTAAATGTTACACGCCGAGTGTCTTTTATTTTCTTTTCTTTTTCTCATTTTTTTCAGCGGACGAAAGAGCGCTTTCCACGATCTTCCGTTCTCGTCTTATCGATGTGGTATTTTTTTGTTGTTGCAAAAAAAATACGAAATTTTCGAATCTCAAGAGACAGACAGTACGAATCTCAGTAAAATGTTAATTCTCCAATGACCGAAAGAAACCGTTTTTTTTCTTTTCAGTTTTTTTTCCACCAGAGCACAGATAATCGAAGGCGATAGAAAAACCATTTTTCGAGGCAGTTACCATTACTTGTATCTCCGAATGTTCGATTGTGTAAAATTTATATCCTGCAGTTTCATTAACTTATATTTCTTAGCGATGAGTTATGAGTTTGTTTTCGCATCAATTCACAATGATGTTTAGATTTGTTTTTTTTTTTCGGTTCTGTCGTTTCACGCGGTAACAATATAATATTGTTGGTTATTATTTTTCGTTACGATTGGATTATTAAACTTAAACCGTAGCACCGTCGACAAATGCTCCGTCAACATGCCAAATAGCGATTGATAAATTACGCCTCGATCCCCGTCGAATTACATTCGCGTTACAAGTCATCGTTCTCCAACGAATAATCCAAATGTTACTGAACCTTCAATTCTATTTCTCGGATTAATCGCTTTGCAAAATTCAATCATGACCGGAGTATTTCATTTTGTGTTTCATGACAAGAGAATCGTCACCTGAAATCCAACTTTTCCTATTCTGCCTCGTAACGATTCCACTTTTCGATTTCGCTTGCTCGTTGTTACAATTGGAATAATTGTGGGCAACGAAGTTTGCACGGACGAAAGAGAAGTATCGTTCAGATAATTCGCAGCAAAAAACTTGGTTCGTGATTGCGTGCACGAAGTATTGAGCGAACGCGAAGTGCACGGCTCGTCTTTCGATAGCGTGGAAAAAAAATGTTTTTCTTTCGAACGTGACGTTTTGTCGCGAAGCTCCAATTTCTCGCAAAAATAATGTTTAGCACGCGCGATGCTAATTCGAGTAGAAATAGCCATGTTTGTTTCAGTTCGTATCGAACGATACAACGGAAAGATCGACGATCCCTGTTTCTCGTGTTTATTGATTTTTCTTTGTTTTCATTCTGCTCGCCTTCGTTCAATGCATTATACTGACGTAACATTTTATAGTATTCTTATAGAATTACAACGTGTAATATCTCTTAGAGTGGCTATCCTTATGCTTTACAAAATAACCCCATTTTGTTTACTTTTTTTCTTCGTCCTCTCCTTCATAGCGCTTTGAATCTCGACGAACGAGAAACTTCCGCCACTAATATTTACAATGATGAAAGAATCTTTGCACTTGAATGTTTTCTCTCTCGCTCGATCTCTCGTTGAGAAATAGAGTAACCAATCGGTCACCGACATTTCTCCAGTAAAAGTATCTATAATCCCATTTAAAAAAACGCTTCTGACAAGAAAAACCGCAACAACAAAAATATAAAACGCAACGTATAAAAACTGAGAAAAAAATCGTTGCGGTAATTAAAAAAAAACAAAGATCTCGAAAAAAAACTCACTCAAAAATCGTCGCGTTGCCGTTCGAGGAAAAATCGACCAGCGGCTCTCGTTTTTTTTTTTTTTTTTGGTTCTTTACATCGGTATTGTTTCGGGAAATTGGCTGTGAAAAATCTGTTTGTCACTGATTTCGAGCACGATCGTACGTTTGGTCCAGATAGACCGTCATGCGTTTTTGGCAAGAAGGGCCTCGATCAGGCGCAACTTCGCTTTAGTCTGTTTGTAAGATTCGTAAACGTTCGCGACGTGGGGTCCGCGATCTTCGCGTTGCATTCGACGACCGGCTCGGACCTCGAATTGTGCTTCGAGCTCTTTCAACGCTCTGCGCAGACGCTTTTTTTCTTCCCTCGTTATGCGCTGTTGAGCCAAAAGTTCTTCCCTGAGAAGTAAAAAAAAAATGGTGAGCGAACGGATCAAAACGAAGAATGCACGATGAAACAACAAGTTTGTTGAAAAAAAAAAATAAGGTGACTTTTGCCTACGTACATTCGATTTTCCAAAACACTAATTTTGGAGTTTGACGAATTTATTGAAAATCCTAGTGGCGGAATACTCACTGAGGAAGAGCGTGAAGACTTTCGCCGGTGCCGCGACTACTCTCGCTGCTACTGTGCTGACTATCGCTGTCTGTTGGAAGTTGTTCGGCTGGCTCGATGCAATCGAGGATACCACGGTGTGACATGTCAGGCTCGCTCGCTCTTCGTTCACTGTCGGTTGTATTGCCGGGTAAGGACGAAGACGTGAAGTCCATTGCTTCGTGTTCCAGTATCGTCGCCAATTCGGGAATACTGTCCTTGTTTTTTCCCTGTAACAATATCAATCGATAATTAACCTGATGATTATTGTAACTTGCGAAATTCCGTTTGTTACAATATTTGTTCATTTATTACGACATTTGTTGAAATCTAAACTGGATGATGAAATATTGGCAGTCTTTTTACGTTCCACGTTTTGGCTTAGAACGTGATAGAGGGATTATCAATAGCACGTTTGAAACTTACAGCTCCGGCACGTATGAGAAGCCTCTTGAGTGTTCTGTAACGATCGTAGAGAGGTCGAACGATCGCTCTATCGTCTTTGGTAACTGGACGACCAAACGCACCCTCGATATGAAGCAAGCCTTTCTGCACCGCAGTTTTCTCTTCCAAAAGTTCCTCGTATGACAAATCATCCATGATGTCCGTTCTGTTCGACTTGATCCGTTTGTCGCAAAGTTTTCTGTCGACTTCCTTGACCATGTCCCCCATAAGCGCGGACCTCGTTTTTTCTGGACTGTTGTTGTTGTTCGTAGTAGTGACCGTGTTACTTAGACGTGAGTTCGCATTAGCGAGAAGAACGCCGATCGGATCTTCCTTGAGCAACTTGTGCTCTTTTCTGAGCTTATTCAGCTCAGCGCATAGCCTCTTTACGTCACGATTACTCATCTTATCCGAGTGACTCGGACGGTAACCAAAGTTCTCCTCGAATTCGTCCTCGTACTTCTTTATCTTCTTTTTCAGGCCGTTTATGTGCTTCGTTAGAGTTTTCAAACCGAGCTCCGTTGGATTCGGCACGTTCGGTGTTTCATCGGCTTCCGAGTAAAATCGTCGCGGTACGAGTAACGAATTCCTCGGTGATAACATTGCCTCCACTCGTGAATTCGTTTCTTCCTCCTGAGAACACGAGCAGAATGAATTCTTTAAATTTGTAGTTTACTTTTGCGTCGTAAATGTTTAATATTGTTTATCGTTTCGTTGATTAACAAAAATCTTGGTTCTTTCGTATCAGCCAAAATGAAAGAAAAAAATGTTTTCGGTAAATACATTGAAATTTTGTTCACGCACGTTTCCCGGTCTATGCTGAAATCCCCAATTCGTCGGGACCGGATTGTTCAAGTCCTCGTGATCCAAAATATGCGCTCTAACAGGAGAGGGCGATCTACTTGGTCCGCTACTGAGCATCTCGAGAAAACTTTGCCCGGTTGACTCGTTTGATCTATTCGAGCCAGGCGAAACCGCGTAAACGCCATCCGACTCGTCTTCGTTTTCCTGAGAGCAAACGTACAAACGGAATTAGAAAAAGAAAGAAACAAAACGTTTTTGATAATCGTACTGATTCTTCGTTAGCTTTTCAAAGCATTCGCGATCTGAGAATTATTTATTTTTAGATGAGTCGGGAAGAAGTATTGGGTACCTTTGCTGAATTCTGATCAGCTTCCAGACCCTTGTGAACCCTTCTTCGTCTGCCCTGTCTGCGTCCACGGGGTGCGATGCTGCGAGAAAATCTCTCGGTGCTTCGAAGTCTCTCGACATCGCACTCGAATCTCTCCGCCGGAAGAATAGCGTCGCATGGTGATGGTAGGGGCGATGGTTTCGACGATACCGGCGAAACGTTCGTTCTTTCGTTCAGTGGTAATCCACTGCATCTCTGAGGAGTACCAAAGAAAAAAGTAGATATCAATCAAATTACTATTGAATAAAAAAATTTTAAAAACAATTGACCTTCTGCCGAGATCAAACGATCCAAATCTTCAAAGTTTTTCCATAACGAAAATTCCGAACTATTTCACATTCCATAAATGTAAAAATTCCATTCGATAGGAAAACAAATTGATGCTTCTTTTTTAAATCAATAATTGAATAAATTCTTTTTTATTTGCGAATACTTTTTATTTGCTTTTATTCTTTAAGACGTACCACTCCGTGGCCCATTTCCTGCGACGGTTGTGACAGCGAATTGAGATTTTGGTCGCTGTTGAAATCCTCGTGGCTGTTGACACGGCGTATCGGCTCAGCTACATTAGTCGTTTCTTCCAGTATACGCTCCTCGCTGTTGCTCCTTATAAGTTTTCTCTCCTGACAGCAGGACTCACGACGCTCCTTACGTTTGCGCGGTTTCAGCGCGCAAAGCAACGACGTCCTTCCCGTTTCCCTCGTTGTTCTATCGTCGTTGCTCGAGTCACGACGACACACGTTACACTCGTTTGGAATCACCGGATAACTCGTCGTGTCGCGAATACTGCAATCGAGATATTTGACAATTCGTTTTTAAGCATTCGGGCATTAATATTTATTACTATCATTTTCATTTGATTCTGAATATTATTATTATTATTTTTTTTTTTATTATTATTATTATTGAGGTAATTGTGCAGAAGTGGCGCTCTAACTTAATTTTGACGAGAGATTTTTTTATTGCCTTAAATTACTTTAATTAGTCACCACTAGTGATATTTAAAATAGGGCATTATTGATGCTGCACAGCCTTTTTTCCAAGTTTCTACTGAATTTAACGATATCCCAAAATTCAACAAAAATCGAGGAATTTAATAGAGCATTTGGAAACATTCATGAAAATTATTATTTGACGATCGAATTTTCCTTTGTTCGAGAGATACTTTGCGATGGATCGATTCAGGATATAGATTGGATAGTTCGAAGATTGTGTTTTTTTTATTATTAATAATGAATATCTTTGAAATTGAATGATTATCAGAATTTTTATTCTTCAGCGAAGGCACCGATACGATTTTGTTTTTCATCGAAACGACAAGTTTATTTTCTATTACGACGGAATTTGGGTTTTCGTTTATGCAAAGAGATTTCTTTTTTTTTTTTTGAGTTTTTGAGAAATTTGCTGAATTCGAATTAATCTCGTTTTTAATAATAATGAAAATGAGGGATCGAAAAAAATGTATTACATTTCAAGGACGCGAACTATATTCCCATTACTTTTGTTGCTTAACGTAACGAGATTACTTGTTATTTATCGATTTTCAAGAATTTATTGTTTTATTTCTACGCTTTTTTTTCCTCTTATCGAAATCTTTGCGTTTTTTTCTTCGACGCTCGTAGAATATTGCGCAAGTGTAAATACCAAGAATTTTTGCCAAGATTGCTTAAGATTCGGAATGATTGTTATACGGATTGTATACTTTCGAATGAATTTCTATTTCCATATGTTGGAGATACATATTTTTTTTTTTACGAATACACGATCCTTGAATAACTGCCGGGAGGTAAAAGAATTCGCAGCTGTAATTGGTGGCTGACGGATTGCCGTTTATCTTGAGTAAAGCGAGGAAGCAAAGTTCTAAATATATCGAGACTTTAAAGTAGTAGCTCATGTGTACACATTACGCGGCGAGAAAATTTTCCTTCGATCTTTTCAAATGTACATTAAATTCGAATATAGAATTTTACTGTGTTCACGAAGATGCAAAATTTCTACGCCAATATTTTTCGAATAAACGTAAACGTTAAAATTTTAGAAACGGTGATCGAACGTATTTAAAAATATTTACGAGCAATAACGTCGAGTTTTTTTTTTTTTCGACAATCGATGAAATAAACGAAAATTGTTTTGACGAAACGCGATAACAAAAAAGTTTCCGAGTATTTTTAGCCCTTATTATTTATTTGAAAAAAATAACACTTTTCAGTTTGGAAAATTAAAAATGAAAAATAATTGCGTAACAATAATATCGATCGACTGACACTCGAATCGATCGGGTATGGTATTATTATTATCATCATTATAATTATTTTATTATTTTATTATTATTATTATTGTCATTATTATAGTTATCGAATAAATACGGGGTTCATCGGAGGCCAAGCACTTTGCATAATAGCTCGATAATGGACGTCTATGAAATAAATCGTTTCGTAATCGAGAGCTCCAATAAGTCCTGTTATGCGTCTCAGAAATATACATGGAACAAGTCCAGACAACTCGATCCTTTTTTGTGACGTTAACTCGATGAATAACATCCTATGTAGATCCGGAGAGTCCGAGCAGGCTGAGCGACACAATGACTCATTCGCGGTATCTATTCCTCCCCGCGTAAACATAAAAATATTACGTGCGAGGTGCGAGACCCATTTCCTTTTTTTTTTGTTTACAATACTCGAGCTCCAGCCGAACTATAATCGACGAGGATTTTTATTTATCTTTTGCTTCGCTCTGCACGCTGGACACGAATATATTTTTAAATAGCTATTTCCTTTTTTTTCCATATTGGCCAAGGTGACTTAGTTTTAGTGGTAAAATAAAAATCACATTTTATTAATCATTCGCAAAGACTCGGGACGCGAATAAAAACATTTATGAAAAATGAATGAATGAATAAGTAAAATAAAATAAATAAGATCGAATCAGTTCGTATTTGGAATCGTTTTTATTATTTTTCAGATCACGTGATTAATAATTATTATTGTTTTTATTAAAGTAATGATTTTCGTTAGGATACGATACGAATATCGCGTTTCTCGTGACTTTATGAAACCGAATATTGTAAAAATGAAGCAGGCAAAACGAGAGTCTTCGAATCATCGTTTAAACGTTCCTCGTGACTCTCTTCTCGAACGATTTGTGCCGATTCATGCGATTCGGTATGTACATAGATTTGTACGAGTCACAAGGGTAACGACGAACATACCAAGTGTCACGAACTTTTCGAAGGAGGTCATCGATTGAAAAAAGAAAAAAATGGTTCTCGTAGTTATACTGCCCTCCAATGATTATGGCCCTTCCAGCAACTTCCAGCAACCTTTTGCCAACATTTTTTACAACCAAAAATCGTTCTTTTTTTTAAATAAACCAAAATATAGAATTTATACTGGAAAAATGAATATTCGTTTTTTCCAGCATTTTTTTCAGGATTATCAATTTTTTAAAAATCATTACCAATTTACTATAAATTTTTGTTGGAAAAAAAAAATTAGTATTTACTTTTTCCCAAAGAAAAACAGAATTGTTTATTTTTTCGAATAAAAAATTGATTACTTTTAATCTTCACGACAGATTTATTTTACGATCTAGCTTTCGTCGAAAATAGAAGTACGTATCGTGAATTTTGAAGGTCTACCAAAAATATCAAAAATTTATTTACGAAGTTATGAAAAAAAAAAAAAAAAAAAACGAATGAAATTTGAGTGTTGCGCGAGAAAAAAAAAGAACTCGTTCCGAAATATCTTCGATACGAAGGAAGGGTGAGAAATTTTTGATAACCGGCTTTTCATCGTGTCCTGCTGACGCGATAGACTCGATGGCGCTTAGAACTCTTCTGTTTCTTCGTGGCAATCTCTCTCTCCTGCTTTTACTGGCGGCAGTGATGACGCATCGGTCAAGCTGGTTTCTCGGACCAATGGAAAAGTTTCGAGCACCTGCGCAGAGGCGTGTTTCGAGATAGTTTCGAGGCAACGCCGATTTTAAAACTACGACTCGAACAACTGTTTGGGTTTCGAAATGTAAGTATTCCAAAATTATTTCAAATACTTATCGAAAAAAAAAAGATTTTAAATTATTGAGTTCCATTTTACGTTACGCTTGAAGTTACGAAAAAATACGTGCAGTATTTATTGTTCGTTCGAAAATCGAGAAAAAGAAACGATATATTTGATTTTATTTGAAAATGCAAATAAGTTTGTTTGGGTTAATGAATAATTTATCGAAATGTTTTCGTTGAAAGACAATGAAATTATTATTTTTATTCCTCATTTTTCTTATTCTCCAAAATAGTTCCATATCGCAGATTTTTTTTCAAATCTGCCAATTGATAAATCCAAGAAAAATATTTGTTTTTCACGTTACATTTGGCGATGGAAATTTGAATAGTAAAAAAAAAAATCAATTTACTTGCAGCATTTTTGAAACTTTCACATTGATTGTTTTCATTGATAGTCGTTCGAATTTTCCTGTCCCTCTTAATTATTTTATTATCTCTTATCTCTTCCATTATCGAGTTATTTGCTGAATTAATTAATAATTTCTTGAGTTCATTTTTCCTGCGGCGATATTTCGAGTCGCGAGTAAAACAATAAATCGTGATAATTAAATAAAAATGTCTCGTTTTCATGCTTTCATTTTCCTGAGTATTTCTATTTTTAAAGAACTTCTCAATTAGCAATACCGCAATTTTTTATCTCCGCTCGCGTTACCTCGGAGGCTCGGCATTTTTTTGTCTCCCGGATATTTCCGTTTGCAAGTGCGACGGCAGGGTCGTTTTATTTAGTCGTAGACCGTCACGCGATACAAACAATCCTCTAGAACGAAAATTTAACGCCTACAGATATACGTGCATATTTTATATGTCTCTTAAGGTGGTTAAGATAAAATCGATGTTTTTAAAATAATCAGTTTTTATTTTCATAATTCGTAATCAATCCTCGGAATTAAAACTTGAAAATATCATCGTAAAATCAAACGCAATTGGAAAGATTAAAATCAAGTCAAATTAATTTAAAAAAATGAAAACCAAATTAATTCAACAAAATTAAAATCTACTCAAATTTAAAAAAAAATTAAAACCCAGACAGATAAAAAAAAATATCGTGAGGATACCATGAAACCGACGTGAATGAAAAATTACGGAAAATGCTTTGAACATTGTCAATAAAGTATGAAAAATGAATTTATAAAAAAAAAGCAAATTGCAACTCGTTAAAAAAAAATCATTTAAAAAATCAATGTAAAAAAAATATTGTGCAAAAAAATCATAACTTATTAATTTTATTATATTTTCAACTAAAATTACTAAATCACTATAACTAAAAATAACTATCACTAGAATCCCTATCACTAAAATCACTATCACTAAAAAGTGATATTTTTACACGTAACATTTTAGAGGGAAAAGATACGAGCTCCAAATTTGATGGATAGACCGATTTTACTCGGCGTGACTTTTGAAGCTTGATTAAATTTTTCTACGCCCCTTAATGAGGCGTAACGATAATTTCGACCTTGGAACTTTCCCATTTGAAATATCAACTAAAATGAGAACAGCTGTGACAATTTTGGGTTCTTATTAAAAATGTATTTCTCGACTCCGACCATTCCTACATTTTTTATTCGATCCTAACTTAAAGAAATCAATTTTTACTGATTAAAAACAAAAAAAATTAAGTAATTTTATTTTTCAATTACATGGACGTACGCGTTTATTTTTGTCGTCTTCCGTATTTATCTCGGTTGCGTTATTTTTTATGAAAATGTACAAGCTAGAATAAAAGTCGAGAAAGAAACGGAAAGAAATGAGAAATGATTCAGTGATCGAGAGGGGGACTGCGGCAAGGACGCGTTAGGTGTATACAATATGGTCTGCGCTCCAAGGGTGGGGGGAATAAATATTTTCTCAATCGACTTCGTGCACCCGTCGTTTTACCGGGTGCGGTGAGACAATTTTCCACAATTCTCCACGCGCCCTCGTATCTAATAATATTCGTCTTTTACGTCTCATTATTATTATTATTATTATTATTATTATTATTATTATTATTATTATTTCGATTTTTTTCGACCGCATTTTATCCATATTTCAAGAATGCCCGTAGCCATTAAAAAATGTTAATTAAGCCATTACAAAGTTCATCAAGAATTTAAAAAAATAAATAAAAATCACGTGACCGAAAAAACAAATTTCCTTTTGGCAGGATTTTGCGCCGTTTCAATCGTACGTAAATTTCGGGTCGAATTTATCGAAGAGCACAGCCACTTTTATCGCTCATTTTTAATTCTTTCTTCCGTCGTTTGTTGTTTTTTTTTTGTATCGCGTTACGCCAGTTACAATTTTTCGAAAGCATTAATATGCAATTGTCAATTAAAATTGTTTACACGAGTGATGTAAGAGACTCCGTGGTAATTAATATTAATATGTACATTCATCGCATCGTCTCGCCTCACCGAATATTCGAGATAAAAGATGGCAACGCAAGTGGCGCCGATTATTAACGACGAAAAGAAAGAAGAAAAATAAAAACGTACAAGAGAGGACCGAGAAATTCATTTTTATTTTTCCTCTTCGAAGCGAATGGAAAATAGGTCGATAATAATAAGTGTAATAATTCAAAATGATGAAACAGTTATAATAAAATAATAATAATACTGGTAATAACAGTAACGATAATTAGAGAAATAAATAATCACAAGTTTTTAATTTATTTTATATTCGGTATAATGTTTAATATTATATAAATCAATTTTTTTTTCATTCAAATGATTAGTACTATTCTCATTATTATTATATTTCAAGAGGCAATTATTAATGTCATAGCAATTAAAAAAATATAATTAAACAAATTTTTAAAACAAAATTTAAAACTCTTTTTTTATTATATGTAATTTTTAAATAAAAAAGAATTATTTTTGTTATTTATAATAACAACAAAAAATAAAAAAAAAAGTGAAAATTTCGCATTTATTTAGAATTAATGAAAGCATTTTTTTAGGAGAAAAATAAACTTTAATCGCCCGTTTTCTTATCATTGGAAACTCGTATTGAAGAGGATAAAAAAAATTCGCAATTCACGTAATGAAAGTGGCTCTCGAAACGGCAACTAATTACGAACGGTTTCTTCCTCGATGGGAAGAAATTGGGGTAAAAAAATGAACTCACGTTATTCAAGTGGTGTACGCGCGTGCTGGCATGTGTGTAAGTACGAATGTATATCTATACGGATACGCGTACTGATAAATGAGTTCTATTCCTCGACGATTGGTCCTTGACGAAGAAAACTCATGTGATCACGAACACCAACTTTCTTTTCCAATAGAAAACGAGGGGCGTAAAGACGAGTCTCTCGACGATTCGAGGAAACATTTATTTATGGGTTGAATTTGCGTTCGTGGAGGAAATTTTTTTCTTTTTTCTCACTTATCGAATATATATAATTGCGGGGTGGGAATTTTCGAGAGGCGTTTCCGGTCGTTCAAGAAACGAATAAATTCATCGAGCCCACGATTAATTTCACTTTTTATACTTCGCGTTTTTTTATTTTTATTTTTTTTTTATTTTTATTTTCGAAAAACGTTTGTTGCTTCAATACGAAAATCGTCACTCGAATAATTGAGAAACAAAACGTTTATCCGAACGATTAAACATTTATGAATAATATTGTTGATTTATAACGATTTATAAATAATTTTTCGCGATCCGAGGATTTTCTTTCTCGTTCGCACTTTTCGATTTCCTTTTGTGTTTTTTTTTTTTTTCGTTGTTCTCGAACACTATGAAGATCAATTACGGATTATTTATCTGGGAGTTTTCCAGCGTGATTCTTTGTTCGCGTGGTTCTCTCTTTCGTGTCTCGATGCTCGTCGCAACACGAGAGCTTTTCGGAAAGCCTTTCGACACCGTAGCACGTCGGAGAGCGGACTGCGCCGGCTTGCCGGTCGACTTTAGTCTATATCCGTATTGTATCGGCGTGCCCCGCGCGCCGGTTCGCGGCGTGACATCATGTACAGCCCCATTCAAAATCAGCCCTCCACCCAATATCGAATATTCGAGATTCCCAATTTTTATCTCTCTTATTTACGAAACTCAAAATGAGAAAATCGAAATAACACGGAAATGAAAAAAGAAAATGAAAATTATGACGATTCTCCATATTTTTATTTTTAAATATGAAAAAGGAAGAAGCATTTTCAAAATTCGGATTCTTAGGATTTGAAGTAAATATTAGTTTATTCTGAATATAATGTAAACAGTGTTGTTTTTAATATTTTTTTTCCAAATAAGAGTTATTCTTATTTTTGGAAAATAATTATTATGCTTGTTTCAAAAATGATATTTTTTTAAAAGACTGATTCTAAAAACTGAAATTTTTCAAATTTTTATTTCGAAAATAAGAATTTTTTACAACTCTTATTATATAAAAAAAAAAAACGGAATCTTAAAAAATTGTAATTTTGAAACGCAAGAAATAATAACAGGATTTTTACAATCTTTGTATTCCAAAACAACAAATAATAAATATTTTCAAAATCCATTTTTGAAAATTCTCGAGTTATTTAATTTCCTCGTTATTATTTAAAAAAAAAAGTAAAAAAAAAAGAATACGATTTTTCAATGTCCACGATGAAAAATTGATACGAATGTTGATTACTTTCGATCTGGAAATCGATAGAATTGGTACGAAGATAGAATTCGACATGGCATGGATCATCGTAACTTTTGAATCAACCTATAGGTGCATACGAATTGTGTGTATACATATGTACATAGGAGGACGTGAGATTACGAGAATGTTCGCATTGGCACACGAGTGTTACGAACCAGGGACGTGGATAGCCGCGTAATAACCCTGTTGAAGACGTTTCGTGTACCCGGCCATTGATTAATTTTTGTTTTTCACGTCGACACGAAACTTCCATTCGTTTCTCGAAAAAAACAGTAAAAATGTCTGAATTGCGAGTGAATCACCTCCTTTTCTCCAGACGTTTACAATTTTCAATAAATCGACGTAAACAGGAAAACGGACTTGACGTTTGTATAATAAAGGTAAAATCTAAATTTTCGAAATAATTGTTTGCATAATTTAAAAATCGAAAATTAAAAAACACGAGGTGAAAATTTTGACGAAAGACACCAGAAAATATGCCATTTACGATTCGTGGAATGTCACGTAGGAAGCGCCATTTAAAATTTGACGAACGGCGCGAAAAAAAAAGTAAAAAATACATTAAAAAAATGTACCATTAAAAATTGGATTAAATACGCTATTCAAAATTTGATAGATGGAATATTATATTCATAATGTTTTAAAATGATAAATTATAGATTATATAACATATGTAATAAATAAATCTATAAATTATAAAATGTAAAATATAAATAAATTTTATAAATTACAAAACATAAAATACAAATAAATAAATTTATAAATTACAGAATATAAAATACAAATAACTAAATTAATAAAATATTGAACATAAAATATAAACTATAAAAATGACAAATGATGAAACATTTATAATATTTAAAGTTTTCCTCTCATTTTCCGGGACCGTTTCCCATTAAAATCTTTTACCTTTACAAAATTGTTCTGGAGCTCGAGTGTATCATAACCGTCGAATGAGCCGAAAAATTGAAAGCTGAGAACTAGAACAGCGAAGTATCGACAAAAAAAGGTAGGGAAAAATGGTAGCGAAGTGGCAGCTCGTAAAACCGATTTTTCACTCGATGGAATATAATGAGGATATCGATTGCCGTGCTATAATAGTGGATGAAAAATTAAAAAAAAAAAAATGTTATGAAACGTGAAATATCGATCGTCTTTCGAGCGACGTATCTCCAAGACGTCTGCTCGGGTAGCAGGTTGTGCGAAAATATATATGTACTGGAAGGCATCGTCGTACAAGTCGTCGAAAGTGCATTCACGTAAATTACACGTCAGGGCCGTGCTTGTCCAAGGATTGACCCTGGTCAGTAAAGGTCCGTGATCGCGAATGCAAGAGGAAAAAAAGAAAATCCGTTCCGCATAAAGATTCTCGAATTTTCGTTATTCGATGATACGAAGAGTCCAATTGACGTTCGTTGCAATCAATAAATCATCAAACGAACTGATTATTCATTAAATCGCTCGTTTGTGCAATAAAATAATGCATTATTTGTTCAATCGTATTGCATTACTTGATGCATTATTTTGCATTATTAAACGCATTATTGCATTTCATTATTGCATTATTGCATCATTGCATTTAATTCATTATGTAAATTATGCATTATGCATAATAATGAATTAAAGCACTATTATGCATCGGCACATTTGTGCAAAAAAAAAAGAAAATCACTATTAATTCGCGCTTTTATGGGATAAACGAATGAATAATTAATAAATATGTGCATTTGTGCGATTAAAAAATAAATAAATAAATTTGTGTATTTGTGTGATAAACAAATTAATAATTATTTAGCTCATTTTTACGTTAGATAAATAAACTATAAATTAATACGCACGTTTGTATTTTTTTAAATTATTATATGGAATTGATACTAAAATCAATCGACGAAATGATTATCAGAAAATATTATTTTAAAATGTATGGCATTACTCCCACGTGAGAATGAAACAATATTTACTTGTCATACAAATCTAATCGTAAGCATATTTGCCTTGAATAAACTTCGCGAAAGAATCACTCGTAGCTTTGTTTGAAATCGGAAATCGATACGAGCAGCCAATAAATCATACTCGTATTCGTGTTTATCTGTTGCGAGTTCCTGCTACGAGATTCGTGCGATATTTATTGAAAACTGTTAAAAAAAATGTATCGATATGTGAAACGTTCGATTAATCGCAAAACTGTGAAATAAATACTAATTAAATAGTCATTATTATTATTATTATTATTAATGTTACTAGATTTATCGATTTTCTGTTTTTCACAATTAAGACCTTTTCTATCAATCCCTACCTGCACCTTTCCAAACAAATCTGAGAGGTGGCCTCTCACCCAAAGTGAAAAATTGTCGCAGCCCATACTCGAGTCGACGTACAGCCGCGATCGGAGTCGGTAGGGCAGAATTGCCGCGAACTACTCTTACCTACCGCTCGACAACATTGGCGTCCGTCTCCGAAGGGCCTTAAAGGTTCTCGAGTGTCACTACGCGCACGTAGTGATTAATGAACTATTCATTAATAATTAATATTAATTAAATATATAATAAATACTATAATAACTAAATAAATAATACAATACATAATGAAATATTATAATACAATATAATAATTATTAAAGTAAAATTAACTATTAATTAATAGTTTGCAAGAACTAATTTTTACATAGCGTCCGAGATTTTCTCGGAATAGTAAACGATAACCTACAAATAATAGATTCCCACGGATTTCCCGAATTTATAAATTACGATCTACTTTTCTTTTTCATTACTTCGAAAAATTTGACGAGCAGACAGCCGTTTGTCTTTTTTATAGACATTTCTTTTTTTTCGTATACTTTTTTTATCAAACATTCGTTGCAATGTCGTTACTGTTATTTCCGGTTTCCAAATTTTTCTATTATTCACTTCGCATCGTTTAAACGTCAAGATTTGTTTTTTTTTTTATTCGGCTCATTTAATATATTGTTTAAACAATTTCTCGAGCGTGAATTTGATGGCTTTGCAATTTGATTTTTATACAATCGATTAATTCGAAGAGTGAATAAAAATGCTTTTTGTCGACTATTGGCGTTTAGATACTTTTTTAATTTTTTTTTTTTTCATTTTCACTAAGTCTTCACGCACGAGTGGAGGCTCCAGTGGTCCATACCGCTATACGCTACAGGAAGAGGAGGAAGCCGCGGGAAGAGTGTGAAAAGGGTAGAGTAGTGTACAACGACGTACTAGTAGTTACGATATGCTACTGTATATAAGAAACCGGTTGAGCCTTTCGTCCTTCCGCGCTCGCAAAATAAAAAACAAAACGTAATTCCCGAGCTCGCGGAGAGTCCTCCCCACGAGTATGACGAAACTTTCAGCCGAGGGTTTCGGCAAATGGAGCTTTTTCCATTTTTTTTTTTTCAAATTCACATCGTCAATCATCGAAATATTAAAAAAGAAAATTTTATTTTAAAAAAAATGCAATAACGCATTAGGAAATCGATTAATTTTGGGCGAGTCTTGTTTATCCCAATCCGGTTTATTTCCGGCGATAATCGTTTGTTTAAAAAATTTTAATTTAATAAATAAAAAATATAATAAAAAAAAAAACATTCTTCCTTGTCGTAATCAAACCTATTTTCAACATTGAGATCGCATATGTTTAACGATTGTCCTGAAAAACGTTCGAACGATTTCCGAGGCATGAATCTGCTCGAAACGTTTGACAATTTATGAAAATGAGTTCTATTCGGATTCCAACGATTTCCTCCAACATCGGAGGATTGGCCGTACGTTATCGAATTAAATAGAAAAGACTCGAAGTCGTCGGGCTTCCCGACGCTTTGTCGGACTAAAAAAATCGATACGTTTGTTCTATGGCATCGCATGTAACGTCTCCCCGAACTAAAAAAACCCAGCGTGAAGTTTAAAGTTTTATCGAACTGTCATTCGTGTGCCAAAATCATCGATCCCTCATGGAGGTCGTAACATTATTATTAACATTGAATCACGAAAAGCTACCTCGAGGATTCCACGAAATAAAGATTATTTTAAAGGCATTTTTTAAAATAAGCGAATCAGGGAAACGCCTGAGAATTTTAACATTGCCAAAAACGTATTTCGAGTCTAAAGCCTCTAGTTTTTAGGCAAATTTTTTTTCTACTCTCCTTTTAACTCAGACTTATCAATATTCAAAGTATTACAAAATGAACATTTAAAAAACACTGAAATTCATGAAAATTTGAGAAAATAAAGTTCTTGGTAGAAAATACGTGAATTATTAATTTTTTTTTTCACATAACAATTTATTAGTAATGAAAAATAATAATAATAACATTTATAAACGTATGGTTAATTTATTATTGAATCAGCTAATTTATTATCATTATTAAAATTGATTAATAAAAATGAATGACATTAGCTAATTTATTATTATTACCATTATTATTCTTCTTATTAAACAAGTGTTAATTTATTAATAAATAATTGAATAACAATACAATTAATTAAAAATAAAATTATTACAAAACGAAATTCGTAAACCTAAAAACGTACGACACAATTTCGACTGACGAATCCAAGATTCCTCTATTTCTAATAAACTTTTGTATCCGACGGTCCGTCGAGTTTGATCTCAACATATCTAGGGAAAAAAACTAGGTCGATGCAGCCTCGAACGATCCGATTTTCGACCTGTTCAACCGCTTACATTTTTCCAACTCAAGAAGATGACCTTGACAATAAGTCCTTGACGAAAAAATGAAAAAGCGATAATACCAACGGTCAGGATTGGTCGCGTAGTTTCCGCGTCATCGTGTTTTTCTTATTCGACAGAGGTGACACAGGCTCGAAGTTTCTACCATTTATTCGTCGCTGATCGATCACGCGTGCCCTTATATCGAGAATATTTTGCAATTTGGCAAAACGCCATGTTATTGAAAGACTCTCAATGTTACGCTCGCGAATATTGTCGTCCACCTTTTTCGAGATGTATACGTTGAAACGGACGTTTCGGTCGTATAGTTTCTAATATCGGCAATTTGGACGATATCCAGACTCGTATAACCCCCCCCCCCCCCCCCGCGGTCCGATCACCCAATTTTCCTCTCAGCTCTGCACGGAAGAATTAAAGACACGTAGAAAGCTGCGACGAGTTTTTCCCACGTGAAGACACGTTTTTTACGACAAGCTACCGTATAATGATCCCTCGTATGTGCCTCTTCGCTTCAAACAGAATCTTTGACGTCAACGGGGTTCTATTTTCAGGTTTGTAATGTGCCCTCGTGGTTCGCAGCTTTTTTTCTCTTTTTTATTTTTTTATTTTTTTTTTTTCAGATGTAAACAGTCGGAACGAAAAAACAAGCGAACGGTTATGGGCATATAAAAATGAGGAGTTGAAAAAAGAAGAAAGGATGATATCCTTGATGTCGCAGATTCAATGAAACGGAAATATCAATGACGCGGTAAATAATTGATAACCGAATATCGATTTCGTATTGAATCCTAATGATAGTAACAAAACGATCTTCAACGATTGATCGATATATTATTTTCGTATTGGACAAAATTGATAATCAATGATCTTCAATTATCGATAATAGAATTATTTTCGTATTGGATCCAAATGAAATAACCAATGACCTTGAATTATTGATAATCAAATTATTTTCGTACTCGAATAGGAAAATCGAATTATTTTCGTACTTGAATAGGAAAATCAAATTATTTTCGTACTCGAATAGGAAAATCAAATTATTTTCGTACTCAAATAGGAAAATCAAATTATTTTCGTACTCAAATCGGACTCGAACGGACTGGGCGGGAATTATTGATAACAATTGATTGGATTTCGAATCGATTTCGTATCGGATCCAAATAAAAAAAAAAAAAAACGATCTTGAACGATTGTTCGATATATATTATTTTCGTATTGAACAAAATTGATAATCAACGATCTTCAATTATCGATAATCGAGTTATTTTCGTATTGGACCCAAATGAAAAAACCAATGACCTTGAATTATTGATAATTAAATTATTTTCGTACTCAGATGGGACTCGAAACAAAAGCTGGTAACTGGGAATTATTGATAAACAAATTATTTTCATATTGGATCCGAATCGTTAAGATATCCAAACCATTGATTATCCATTAGCCAGCCGGCAGTCGAATTATTGAACGAGCAATAAATTTCCCAAAATGGGTACGTATATAATACCGTTATTTAACGACCATTTCGTCCCGCAACGACGAAATATCACGACGATCATTTTTTCCTCGTTCGAGTCAATTATTTAAAATAACTACAGAATTATTTTCTATCGCATAAAAAAAAAAACGTGTACGAAATTCGGGACGCGTGAGAGAAAAATGCCTGTCGCGTAGTTATCCCCCCCACATTCAATCCCACGTGATCAGTGTGGGAAAAAAAAGGTCGCATTTTTTTTCGTCCCGATGCTTGCCAATTTGCCCGATGAGTGAATTTTTATACCGCGAGTCATCAGCCGAGCTGACCTCGTCCGAAATCGCCACGACAATCGTATCATTTATTGGGTAGAAGCTGCGACGAGTATATTGCATAATTATTGGGTCATTGCCCGAGTGTAAAGTGTCGAAGAAAATTTTCTCGAGTAACGGTAGCTTCCGGTAACACCTATTAACGACCCTAATAGAGAAAATCATCGCTAATTATTTTCATCCTACAAAAGTTGGAAATTACGAAACGAAAAACAAAAAAAAAAATTTTTTTTCAATCAAAGAAAAAAGATCAAAAGATGAAAAACACGTTACGACGTCATAAAATCGACATTTTGGAAAACCACTTTTTTCGCAATTCATATACGTCAGACCGTAGAATGAAAAGTCAATTTTTTTTCTCATCAGTTGGTATTTCCGGAATCGACGTAAACGCGAGGTTACGTAAAAATGTAAAAATTTGTAGATTTGTTGATTTGTTTTTTTTTTTTTTTTTTAATTTTTTTTTACTGCGTGGACATCGTTATTTTTTGTACCTTTTTTTTTCTGGGCCACACGTGTTCGTGCAAATGAGAGAATGGGTGCCCCCAGATCCGAGTGGATATCGCGAAATGGAAAATCACAAGGATCCCCCGGCCCTCCGGGTTTGTCTGGTCTAACCGGTTCTGTCTCCACTTACTCAACTCTCCACACGATCATCGCGTATACTTACGAACACACCTGCGCGCGCACATTGTATCATTTATTTCCGAGGGTACAAGAACAGCGGCAAGGATACAAAGGAACCTTTAACCTATCGGTGTTGCGAATTATGTACGAAATATAGGCAAACATCATGGCAGGCAAACATCATGAAAATTCGAATTTTTGCTTACCATCTTTTTTTCGAAAATTATTTTTCATTCATTTGAACGTTACTTTTATTTAATAAAGTTTTTTTATACCTTGATGACAAAGCCACCATTTGATTCGCACTGAACTCTGGATTTCTAGGGATAAATGTCAAAAAAATATTCTAGTAACATTTTTTTTTTTTTGCATTTTACCAGTCTAATTATGTACATTTGGCAAAATTGTTGTACATTCGGGCATATTCGTAATCACCGCGAACTTTAGGATTAAATAGACACTTTTAATACTTTTAAAACGGAGAAAAGAAATATTTCGTCTTCCTCGACTACTTTTGGAAGTTTTTTTTACGATATTTTCTTGGAAATTTTGGGTTTTTCGGGAAATTAATGGTAGATTCGTGTTCAGGGGATCAAATTACATCGTAAAGGACCTATAAAAAAATATTAAAAATCAAAAATTTTTTTCGATTTTTGGGC
>JAPYZI010004244.1:0-14383 GCA_030523105.1 Ophioninae sp. A BG-2022a
TCCACGCGTAAACAAACATTGAGCGCTCGGCGATTGTCCGGCCACGATTGTTCGTCCGAAAAGTCGAGACATCGTGGTCGAATTCGCGTGGCCAAATTCTCGCTATCCGTCGGTAGTTTCTCGCAGCGCAAAATCCCAAAATTGTCATTACCGACGAAACGAGGTGCCGCGTTCAAAGTTTCCAACGTGTTCGTCATTCCCTTAAAACCATAATACATTTAAACTATATGAAAGACACGAGACGACGTTGTAATATGCAGTTTCTTTTTAAAACTTTTTATTTCTTTATATTTAACGTAATCCAAATAATTTTATTAGCAAACTGAGATAAAAAATCATCAATAAGAATACCTGAAAACGTTCGAGTCGACTCACACTCGAAATCGACCGAAAAATTGATGGATGAAAAAAAAATTAATTAATTCTCATTGAATTCATAGCAAACTTCAGCTTCATTCTGAAGACTGCAAAAGGTGAAAATAAAACAAAAATAAATAAAAAAGGGGGCAAGGAAGAGAAAGACTATCCATTAATTCCCTTTGTCCTTTTCGTCCCCCTACACCTCTCTTATTTTTTTCCCTTTGCTTTCACCGACTCGCGATAGTATACGTTTTTTTTTCTTCCTTCTATTAGACTCTTTTCCTCCTTTTCTTCAATTACTGGGCACAGTCTCTTACGTTTGAGAAGCCCGCGCTACAATGAACTAATCTTCCGTACCTCCTCGAGGGCAGGAGAGTCGGAAGGTGGTGAAAATTCTGCTTCGGTCTTCCTCCACTTCACTGGTTATCCGTTGTTCACCAAAACGTCCTCAGGCTTCTCGGTACTCTCTGATATTTCGCGTGGAGCGAGATACATTTCGAGGGAATATTCCCGAGCACGATATATAAGTTTGTACGTATAACGGCGCGTATCAAAGCGTCAGATTCGAAAGAATAGACCGATACATCTTCCCCTTCTCCTTCCTATAATAGCGTTCTCGTTTCATGGGGTTTACTTTAACGGAAAATCTGTAGATTGGAGGAAGCTGAAAATCATCCCGTAGAATACGAACTATATTGCACCAGAGGGAGAAACAGAGAGAAAGAGAGAGAGAGAAGGTTCTGAAAAGCAACGAAGACGACGATACATGTATTTATTATCTACCGTTAAGTTATTGCTTTTTCTCCCCCCTCCCCCACTCCACCTTTTCATCACACATTTCGATCTCTTTACTTTTCCCTCGTAATATAGTTCCAGGCTCAATCGCGGCCTCGTCAATTTTCCATAAAACATCTCGTCTCTCCGTCCTCGGATTTTCGTCGAGATCGTTTCCAATAAAGACTGAAATAATGTGAAGGCCGGAAGTAATAATTAGATAATTGAAATTCTTTTATTTCTGATCGATCCTCGTGGTTTAAACGGCGTTACGATTTTATTTGACAAATAGTTCATTTGATAATGAATGAACACTTGGAAATGTTAACTTTTTACTGTTAATAATAATTGACGTAAAATTCGACGAAACTGGGATATGCTTGAGGTTTTGTCAGTGACTAAACATCTGTACGAATTGATTAACAAAAATATTTCTCAATGTTTATATATAATTTCATATAAAACTAGTTAATTAATTATTATTGTATCCAATTGAATTGATCTTTCTAGTAATCGTAATAATAAGATAATAATAAAACGATCGAAAGTAATCATTTGTAAATCATCTCGTTATTTAATAATTACCTTATTATTATAATTACCTAAAAACTCGATATAATTAATATAACAATTCATATAATAATATATCATTAATAGCAATTATTTCCTCGATCAGCAACTTCGATCAAGCGATAACAACTTCGTCGCAATTCTGTGGGGACTTGTACAAATATACACGGTTATGATTAATTAATTCATACACTTTTCTCGATTCACTTGAAATTCATTTATTCATGTATTCTCGGGAATAGTGAGGTTGGTTTGAAAAATCATTTCAGCGATAAGAAATTCGCTGCAATTCCGGCGGTGGTGTGTTTCTGTGTACAAGTCCAAGCGATTATAACCATTGCGACGTACGAATAATGACAGTGGCGTATACTTTTACTTGTCGCCGCTTGTCATGCGAGCTTTATCACCATTCGTTCGATGTACGATTGTGCAAATCATTTTTTTTCTTTCTTCAACCTAGTTGTTTTGTTATCTCAGGCTAGTAATTCCACCGAGTAATTATGTACAATTTGCTGGGTTCGCAGAAACGAACAAAAAAAGGAGGATGAGGATCGATATCCGTGCAGATTGTCATTGATGCTCCGACTGGTACGGTTTTACCTTTATTTTCGACGATTGACGACCTTTAATATCGCGGAGTGCGCACACTTGGCCCAAATTACGTAACGGCTAAAAAATGAGCTTTCGAAAATTGAAAAACGAAAACACAAAAGGGCCAAGGAATTCTTATTTGCTGCGCGTTATTTTGGCAATTGCCGAAGGTAAAAAAAAATTTGAATATTCAACTGAAAATATAAAGTTTAACAAAATTAAAAACAAAAATTGATATAATAAAGATAATTAAAAAACGTAAAAATAACTAAAAAAACAAAGAGAGAGAGAGAGAGTGCGAGAGAAAGAAAGGGAAAGATTGATTGATTTTTATTGATTTATTTGCCTTGATATTACTTTTGCAAATGTCACTACTCAGTAACAAATAAACAAATTAAAATGAAATAAACTAACAATAAATCAAATAAAATAACAAAAAGCTAAAAATAAAATAAAATAAAGTAAAATAAAAATAAAATTTCAAACAATGAAAAAAAAACGAAGTAAAATAAAATTCAGTATATCATAATACGAGTAATAACAAAAAAAAGATAATACAAATTATAAACAAGAATAAAAATCGAGAGTGACAATCGGGGAGCAATAAACAGCCAAGATGAACAAGAAAGAGAAAGTTGATACGAGCTAACCAGGGCAAAAAAAGCAAGTCCGAGAGGTCGTGCTCCAGAGCTAGCAAAAGAGACAGACAAATCTATAAAAAGCACAAAACCGACAGAACGCTAAAAAAAAGTTAGGGGTTGGATAGAGCGGGACGGGGAGGGGCGAACCCATAAAGAGGGATGAAAAGCGAGGGGGTTGAACCATCGCTCTCACCACGAGGCTCTATGCCCATGGCACGCTAATAGTGATCTACCGGATAGTATAATTCATGCACGCAGCAGCAGCAGCAGGAGCACCGAGGACACGCGATACTCGTCTCTCGTACCTGGTTTCTGCTCTTTCGGCGTTTCGCACGGGCCGTGTGTCCTTTCCGTGCGCGTGTATACGCGTGCGATTGCGCCTGTACACGCGCGTGTGACTCGTGCTCGGATTGTTACGACGCCCCGATGATTTACCGACGGAGAAGGCACACAGGTGCCTCCGGGCCGAATCTCCCTCCGCTTTTCCTCCTCTCTCACCCCAACCTCACTCCTCGTACAAGCGCGTTGCAATTCTGGCTGGCAGTTTCCTCCTCGACGATTTGTTTTATAACCTCGTCCAATCGCAACGGCGAAACGTTTTATAACGCGCACAATTAAAGCGCCTAGGTAGGACCAATGTTATCCATACGTATCGTTCGAGGATACTTCGAAGACTATAAACCTGGATATACACAATGTTGGCTAACGGCGTTTTCGTTCAGCGGGAGGTCCCTGAATTTTTTGAACGAATCGATCCTGTTCGACCTTGGATCGTCCTTGAAATGACATTCGTACTCGAGGATAGAGAACTTTCACTGTTTGACGGCGTTTCGGGGATTTTTGAAATTCTGTATGAATACTGGCAACGCGCTGGGCTTTGTAAACTCGGTGGAAAGTCTCGATTTCAACGACCGTCCTCGTATTCACCCTCTCGTACTTGATGTTACGTGGAATACTGGAGGTACACTCACGAGCGTGTGTGTTGGGTCGTACGAGAGGGTTGCGAATTGTGTGGACAATGGAACGAACCCGGTAAACGCCCTCGACGATCGTTCGGTCGTCGGGGCTGGCCCATTTTTACTGTACACCGCTCGGGCTGTCATCACGATATGCAAACGCTGCAGTGCACCCCACGGTTTATGGGCTTCGCTCGTGCATTTCTTTATGCTGTTTTTTTTTGTTTTTTTTTTTTTTTTTTTTTTTTAATTGTCGCAACTCGGTGCTCGCGTAGTTTTGAGTTCGCGCGAAAACGCTTTTTGTAATGTGAGCTTTCGATGTTCCAGAGAGCTTTTTCCGGTTTTTCAGTTTTGGGATTTTTGTGGAGGAAAAATGTTGTTTGAGTTTGAGGATTTCGAGGATTCAACTTGCTGGTTCAACTTCAAGCAGGCACTCTTCTCTAATTATACTTTTTTGCGTTTTCTTGTGATATGTACTTACTATTTAAAATATGAATACCGATAATGATCGTATCATTTTTATTTCATTATTTTTGGTAAATCCTATATTTCTTGGTGTTTCGATACTTTTAACCGCATTTCATAGAACGTTTTGTTCAAAAACTTTTTTTTTTCGGCCTCGTAACGATAATTAGAGCTATGAATATCAATAAATAAAACATACAAAAGAACGTGGACGTTTAAAAACAGCGGAATTAATAAAAATCAAGAGCAAATTAAATTTTCAAAGATTTCAGTTCCAACAAAAAGCTAATCTTTTATAAACATTCACTCTTCCATTTATTGTAACTCGATCTTTTCGTTAATTAATTATAATTAAATTAAATTGATCGTATTTAATCTTCTTTTGTAATTGTAATTAATTATCTTTTTTTCAATGAAAATTGACCTGAATGTACTTCGATATACATAGAATAATTCACTTTTAATCGAGTTTAAAAAAACCATAAAATAAATTTTTAAAAATTCGTAGAAAAAAATTTTTTTTTTTTCTGACCGTCACACAGTCTCTCTGTTATTGTATCAATATTCTTTGATGACCCTACGGCTTTAGGGCTGGTTGAATACGCGGTATCCCGTGGTTCAATTTCGATCCATGTCCCGAAGCGCGAGTGATACGCGTCTCGTCCATACGCGCAATGTCAGAGGACCGGAAGTGCATGGTTTGGTGGCGGTAACGTCGGCGTTTCGAAACCATTGCTCGTCGTGATTAATTAATGCAGACATTGCTATATCGGGCGTAGTCGTTGTGGGCGATCAGGGTCCTCCAGAGCCTCCGCCTGCAATGATGGCGTCATGTCGAATCCCAGACATCCCCGTGGAACTCGTCTTCCACCGCCAATCCCTCCTCCACCCACCCCTCGCCCCTGCCCATCGTTCCTTTCGATATCGGAAGTGAAATACACGCTGGCGGAATAACCGTGAGCTTAGCTAGACAAGGTATATATGATTGAGCTCAATCACGCTGCGGTCTTGATGAGGAAGGAAATTACGGGTTTTCGGACCTTCAATTATTTCTGGCCCCGCAAACACACAAACGGAATTACTTGGGTTGATGAGATCCGCCATTGGGAGAACGTCAACACGTACATTACGCGAAAAAAACGAATGATCAGTTATTTTGTGAATTATTCATTCAAAAGTTCAAACGAATTGAAATTGGGGTTAAGGTTAGGTTTGATGAAATTGATCGATTAATTTAGAACAGTACCGTTTCATTTCGATTAATTTCTGCACCTGCTTTATTTACTAATATTCGAGGAATGGTAGGTAATATTTCGCGAATTATTTATTCAATAGTTCGTAAAAAATTAAAATTCGGGTTAGGGTTAGGGTCAAAGAAATGAATCGATTAATTTAGAAAAGTAAGTTTTTGAATTTGCCAAATTCTTTCGTACTTTAATAACACACGAAGAAAGGTAAGTAATTTGGAATACTATTTTTATTATCGATTTGCCAGTTATTTTCTCCCGTAATTGCGTAATTTAAAAATTGCAGTCTTCAATCTTCGTTCGTTGTCTACTTACGACTAAATAATTTTACGGATTCGGTATATACGCAGTTGCAACGATTTTCACGAACGCCCGATCAATCGTTACTTTTTTTTTTTTCCTCCCGATCAATCCGACATCCATGATCCTTCTAGGATTCCACATGATAATTCTCAAAACCCTTTAATTTGGAATTAATCAAGGAATATTTAATTTCCGCAGAGAGCGTTAGAATTAAAGCTGTCAAACGGAGGGAAATCCGATATTGGGTCGACGATGCAATATCTCGAATCCTGGTCGGACGATTAAACGCACGTAATCACGTGGATCCGTCGAGCGAGTACTGCATTAAAGGGAAAACCGACGTTTTCGAGGTGAGCAGTTTCGCTCTTGATGCCGCTCGGCGAATCATCAGGATAGCGCGTACAGTGGGGGATTTCATTTGGTTACCAGTTGGCTCCCAACGTGAGAAACTAGCTTGGAAGTAGAGATCGTCATTTCCGGGAGACATATTAGTCGCGAAGCATCCACGGAAGCTTGTAAACCGTTGGAGGCCTCTTGTAAGCCTAGAGGGTCGTCGGTTGCA
This sequence comes from Ophioninae sp. A BG-2022a, assembly GCA_030523105.1. Taxonomy (NCBI): domain Eukaryota; kingdom Metazoa; phylum Arthropoda; class Insecta; order Hymenoptera; family Ichneumonidae; species Ophioninae sp. A BG-2022a. Next base: position 6,470 of record JAPYZI010004244.1, read on the forward strand.
AACCAACTACGAGGAACGATCATTATGGCTTTTGGTTAGAGATAACTGTGTTCTTAGCGCGCTACGAAGTGCATCTACTGGCATAAGTGATATACCTATACACGGACTTAGCATTCTCGTACCAGCAAACGTGTTCCAACTCCTATTCCAAAATTTGATTTATGAGGAACTGAATGTTCGAGTCTTGAATGCCTTAACCAGCTATTACTCGGTACCGAGTTCGATCGCAATAATAAACTCTAATTGAGACGAATCAGTTTGGAATTTCGTGGCAATATTGCGGGAGTGCTGAGGATCGAATGAAAAAACTTTCCTTGACGATTCATCGTACGAATGATCGCCGGAGGAACAACGGAGGAAGAGCTCATCCCAACGCAATATCCGAGCCAATTAATCACGAGAAAAGCCCACGTATGCTTCGGAGAAAGTTTTCGGGTTTAATCGATTCTACTTTTTCAATCGATCGGCTGATAAGGAAGTTAAAGATGAACAATGGTCCCCGCGGTCAAACGTTCATTGAGCCTTGTGTTTTTAAAGACTTATAGAACCCTCATCGTTTCGAAATACAGTTGAACATTTTTTTCAACGTCAGGAGAAGTCATTGGACGTCAGTACGGGTTGGTACTGAAAAGTTGCATCGATATCAAGTTCGTGAAACGTTAGGACTGATCGTGAAACTGTTCTTGTACGTTCATGAACACTTATGAATACTCCAATCGACGGTAATGAAAATCAATTGACAGTGGAACAACGGTAAGGTATGCTTCTCTTCGGTACAGTTGAGTTTTACAATTAGAATTTATTCTGGTGGTGTTCAGAAACCTCGTGATTTAATATAAACAAACAAAAAATATGGAAAAAGTAATACGTTTCAGTGTTCGATTGGTTTCTAGAAAACGATAAATAATCAAGAAGTATGACAGCTGTCGTTTAATTTGTGTGTTTCCATGAAAAAAAAAACCGTTTATGAACGAAATATCGATCCACTGATCCGTCCCAATGATTCAAGCTTCGACCTCTATTGTTGAAGAATCGCAAAGTCTTCAATGCTAGTAAAGTTTTATGTTCAAGATTTCCCAGACCCTGTATCAGGTACTCAGGCGATTTGAATTGAAGATTCGAACTTAACTTTAACCAAAATTGTCGTTTCCAAACGTTATCAGGTATTTTTCTACCTACCTCCGATTAAGCGTTTAAAAGCGGTTACCAAGTATTACCGTGGTATCCCCTTGAAATGAAAACCCATAGTTGAACCCGGGCTGGTTCGAAACCTCATAGCTACCCGATCTATATCTTCCTGCGTATCCGGATAGCTTATTCGTACCTCGGAGATGGCTCGGGTGGATTTGCCAGTTCGATCTAGTTGGCGGAGGTTGATCCCGTTACCGGAACACACCTCTTCTCCAGGGAGATGAGGGCGAACGAGCCCGAGATACTTGTGGCTTTCTATGCGCGTCGAAATCCAATGCGCACAGGCTTTGCTGGAAGTAACGCGATACGGATGGAGCATTGGAGACTGACAGTGTTGCCGGCTGGGTAATAATCAAGGTAATGGCGAAACAAAGGGCGCCAAAACGTGGACAGGTTGTTGCGCGCAAAGCCACACGTTTATCTTTACCGTACATTTCGATGTACGAGAGCACACATATTTATCCAACTTCACACATCGGTTGCCAGATTACACAGAGCGCAGAGATCCGATGTGACTGGCATACATTAGCCGGTGACTGTTCGCAAATGCTTTTCACCGGTCTCTCATACCCGAAGTTGGACGAGCGACGTGGACGACCAGACGTTCGAGGCACGAATGAACGGAACTTTGCCAACGTTTGCACGCATTCTTGACACTTTAATGTACACACACGGGGGCGCCCCGTATGGTATGCGCGTGCTTGTGTCATCGCGTGAGTCGGATCCACGATAAAGTTCAATCACACGAGGGTATGTGAAACGGCACGAATGAAGAAATCTGATCACTGTGCAAACATCAATTTTACGAGCTAGCAAAAAAAATTAATCGCCCGGAAATATCGCGGAACAATGACCAACGAGGAAATGAGTTTTGGTAATGGCGCTGTACTTCGCATGTTCGGTATGCAACGTTTTTTTCTTTGTTTTTTTTTTTTGGCTTCTTACTTTTTTGTTTTCTCATTTTTATTATCATTCGAACACGAGTATCCGTGTTGAAGCGAAGTGGAAGAGTTACACCTTATAACACGCGAGTATTTTTCAACGTATCTTCATTTTGAGGTTAGGTCGTATCGTGGATTTATGGATCTATGAATTTTACCAGGATTCTACGCTACAAAATTCAACGATTGTTCACAAAAATTTGAACGTCTATGAGAAAAATGAATTTGAAAATGTTCGAGGTTAGGTCAATCCTGTACGTCACTTTGATACTTCAAAAAAAAAACGTGTTTAAACGTTCGAGTTTAAGTCGAACGAAAATTAAGTAATTATCGATAATCGATATTCTTTAAACGGTGCAAAGTTTAACCTTGTTTTTCATATATCTTTCGGGTGATTCTTGCGTATCGATTTAACGAAGAATTCGGTTATTGGGGAATGAACGAGGTCGGTGAAACGAGTTCGGGGATGGAGGCGAGGGTTTTCGTAGATCGTGAGTTTGTTTTTGCCGGGCAATAAAAAGGGTTTTGCTTGTAAAGTTGATAAAAAGTACGAGTTGAGGAGTAGCCACGTTGCTTGTCGGAAATGTAATACCCGACGTGCCGGCACGCCCATATACGAGCTCTCTCGTGTATTTCGCTTCTCGCTGTTGCTCCTGTTCTCGTGTTGGAATCTTTATTCTGTTATCCAACGTGCGTTGCTTCCGCGCTTGTATTTCTCTCCCTCTGTTTTCCTCTGTTTTGTGCTTTTCCTCTTCCTCCCTCTCATCCTCTTTTTCACTTCGTCTCTCTCTCTCTCTCTCTCTCTCTGGTTTAGAATTTTAGGGCCACCTCGAGTCTGTACCCTCGTAGAGAAATATATGAGGGGTTTAAGGGGGTGGATTTCTGTCTGCTCGGTGCGAGTAGCGACATCCCGTCTACTCGTGTACCGTATTGTATACGCGTCAACTCTGAGTTTACTGGTCTCTCATAGACAAAGAAGCGGTGTTGTTTTTTCACTGGTGAATTTTACCACGCGTGTATTTTGCATTATATGCTCCGCCGCGAATGTCTACAACGGCATCGTAATGTGTACGATAAAGTATGAATTGCGTGGATATTCATCCCCTCCCCCCCATGCCTTCGAGAAACGCCAATAGTTTGTTCGAGCCCGAGGAAAAAAAAACACGATCGTCCATATTTCAGTTTTTTGTTGTTGTTGTATCGCTTGCGTTGTTCTCAAGAACCGTAAAAACGATTGTTGAGGATTCGTAGGGAAAGTGCATTACACGGAAAGTTTGAAACGTTACTGAATCATTATTCATCGTAACGGCGTATATTCCAGGGTGGTGAAATAATATTTAATAATAATGACGTTGTACCTTCGGTTTTTGGTACGCAACGATATATTTTTTTTCTGCTGATTCAAATTGGTTTGTTTGGGGTTTTCTTTGTGTATTGTTGTTAGGAATTTATAACGGAAATCCTCAACAAAAATGGTCTCGATCGTGATAAAAAAAACTGGAGAGATTTAAAATACTTTTTCCTTTTGACAATGAAAAGTTCAAATTTATGAATGAGAATTTTGAAACTAATCCGATCAGTATTGTAATGAAACAGACGAAACGATTACAAAATGAAAAAGTGCAAAGTTGATAACTACTTTTTACCGTTTCACTTTTGTTATTTTGATTTTTGTTTATCGGCCTTTTTCTCCTGCGAATTGAGGTTACGAGTCTCCGATGAATACAAACGAAACCGTGCGAGTACATTTAAAACCAGAATCTGCAAAAAATAAACGCAATGTAATAACGATGCAGATATAAAAAAAAATATCGCTGCAATGCCAACGATGCTAACTTCAACGTTATCGATAAGAACACGATGACTTGAAAGTTTTCATTGTTTTTAAATGCGAGGTTTTTTCTTTCAGACTTTTCGCTGCTTCATTTTTACCATTGTTCGAAACCTTTTTGCGAGTTGCAGTTAGTTATATTTGATAAAAAATAAGATAATAGTCTTTTGAGTAATTTCGATAACCAGAATATCAAAAAAATGTAGTGATAAAACCGAATACATTTCCGTCTCATTGTTAACATGCAAATTTCATATCATTGTATTTAAATAATGCAAATTTCATGTTATTTTATTTAAAAAATGCAAATCCGAACTTCATAAAAATTTACGTAAAAGCTTGTGTCTAAATTCGTTTGTAAAATTTTTATCGAAGCTCACGTTTGAAAGAAATAAATCAATCGAGTCCCAAAAGTGTCGAACGTTACGTGCAGGGAACAAAAAAACGGTCGATATGAAAAACGGAGCATATCAAAATTCATCTCCAATTCAGGGACTATGTGGGTGGCGATAAAAAGAGGTCAAAGCTTTATCGATGCAACGATTACGCGTTGTTCGATAACACGAATAATACTTTTAACGACTTGCCAATTCAAATGTCAGTGCACCCCAGTATCCCAATATCCACCCCCGTAACGGGCTTCCCATTTTTTTTTATTCCCATTTTTGTTCACGCGTTGAAAATAACATTCCCATGCCGGCATGTATGCATTTATCGATGCAACAACGCGTGTGCAATATCGGGGCTAGAATCTCTTGGGGGAGACGAGGAAAACGATGGAAGTCGAAGTGTTTCTCGCGAAGAGACTGCTACTTCGAATAAAGTACCTCTTCCAAGTTCAGTTATCGGTTGGATAAAGAAAAAGAGCACTTGTATTCCACTGGAGACTTTCGCAGACAATTCACGTAAGCTCTGGGACGCCAAAATTCGCATTCTCGGAATGCAACCATTTTTTTTTCCTTATTTTTTATTTCGTTGTTTTCTTCAATGTCTCAATGTTTTTTTTTTATTGATAGAAAAAACATTTCTACCGATTTCCGGTACTCAATTGCAGAAAAGAATCAATTTTTTTCAAGTAATCTCAAATTAAACCTAGAAAGAGCTTATCACGTGGCAACCTCCTGGAAACCATTCACAAAGTTTACTCTCGGATCCTCAGCTCGATAAAGACGGCGAAAAGGAGAATCAAATGGGATTTCAAAAAACGTGGCGGAAAACATGGGGAAGCGACAAAAGTACGTATTTTTAAAAATATCGTTTTTTGTTTAAAATATAGATATCTACAAATTAAAATTTAAAATATTTGTACGTCGAAAATTGAATTAAAAAATTTTTTAAAGATATTTCAATATTTAAATTTCAAAATGCAATCTTTTTAATTTTTATGTTTAAAATATAAAAAGATATTTTAATATTAAAAATTAAATTTCTTCTTTTTTCATTCAACCGTGCCAGGAAATCAAATTGTTGAGATGTTTACGTTCCGAACACCCTATATATTTTTTTCAAGCGGATGCATTCGAGTTCCACAAGAGTTATCGTACTCACGTAGCGTTAAAAGCGTTCCAAGACGATGTCAACGGTTCGGTGATGCCCCGGGCTTTTTATCCGCGATGAAATGACGGTATCGCGATCGTCGAGGAGGCGCCAACGTTACGTCAGCGCATCGCACCGCTCCACGATCTTCTTCCACTGTTTTTTCGATCACGACTATCACCTAGATTGCCTAACATACCCCGAATTTTATTTTACCTGAAACAAAGCGAAAAGCATGCTCCGGTGAAAAATTAAACAAACGGAGGATCATTTTGGGAATCCCGCCGAAAAATGACCAAGAAATGGTCATGTGGATTCCAGATAATCAAAGTGATATTTTTATTATTGCAAAGCAAGCATTTTTTTCATGTTTTTTTTTTCATTAGGATGGAGCTATGATTATTCGTTTTTAAATAAATTCGTTTTCATCATCGTAAAATAAATACACGACTCCATTGAGAAATATTTGGATAAAAATAACAATGAAAAAATTGCTATTGTATGGAAAAATAATTTAGTAAAATATTTATTTGATTGTTGGTAATAAATTATAGCGGTTTGTTTAGAAATTAAAATCGAAATTTTGTTATATAGCATAGTTTTTGTGGTATCTCCGAAATTTGAAAAAGTATTCGTCTCGAACAAAGATTTTTCTATTGTTCTTAAAAAAAAGAAATAGAACTGAAACAAGAAACCGCGGTACTTTTATTAATAAGTGAGCAATAGCTGCATAATTTATAAGCCGGTTGTTTCCCATTATTTCCGACCGGATGTTTATAATTATTCTTCACTAAAAAAATCATGTACATATTTATAAATCATTTTAATAATAATAGGTACGGTGTTTATCAACATTAAAAAAAGAACCCATTTTTGTCAATTCCGATAACCGAAATAAGAATTAATTTCGGTTATCGAAAATCAGTATTCGTGCTATCGGCTATTGATTTTCCATTTGGGCAATTATGATATATCTATTAAAATTAAATTGAATCGAGGATCGTTATCGCGATTAACGCCGGTTTCCTCGTTCATCGATTGGAATATTATTAACCGGCGAATATTTTAGGCCACCTTAACGCAACCGAAAATTAATATTTGCGGTGGACACGCGAGCATTGAATCGGTGATGGCGATATATCCTTTTATTTGGTCCTCGTTTGTATTGGCGTGTGGTTGTTATTATATGGAGGGCGCGTACGCGATAAAGGAGAACAAAACGAATGATCGAACGAGTTTCTTCATTGAGGGGAGCTTCAGGAGGGGGATGGCAAGAACGCGCGAGTGCTCGCCGGGGATTGCTTGGCATCGGGTAGTGACTTTTATGGAATAAAATGAGGTGAAGAACGCCTAGTCGATTTTCATCGTTTTCTCGCGGGAACACGTGCGCGGCCAGAGGAGAAGGAAATTCCAGGGAAGCCAATCGAATGTCCCCCGAACAATTTTTCACAATCAAGTTCCATCAGGTTCGCGACGAAGCTTCGTGAAGTTTTAATTTCATTGAATATTTGCGAGTTTAATAAAAATGGAAATAGTTCATGCGGCTTCACACGAGGATAACCGGAAAAGGAATTTCGCCTTTCCGAACACGAGTGAAAAATGTCCGCCGAGCTGGTTTTCGACCGTGCATCGCAGCTCCGTTCAGAATCGATAGGCAAAATGCCCCTTGAATATTTTAACCCCCGTGGAGCCTCTACGTGTGTCTTTATGTCCCATATACGTCAGCTTCAATATTGAGGTCGAGACGGGAGATGAATCAAAGGGTGAAGAGCACGAGGGTGAGGGATGGAAAAAGGAAGAGAGCGAAGATGGAGAAAAAGGAGAAAAACAAGTGAAAAGAGCAAAAACGAATCACGTTGAAATTTGCATGGAGGAGCAACGACTTGTTTATTTTCTCAAATATTTTTTGACAGATAGCTTCGAGTCACAACGACATTTTTTAGGATTTCTATTAAACGATTTGCGACGAATTTGTGAATAAACGAATTTACGATTGAAACGAAAATTAAAAATCGTAAAAACGAATACTGGAAGTTGATAGCGATAACGAATTTCACATTTTTTGAATGCAACGACACTTTCTTGTTTTCTAAACAGTAATGTTTTTTTTTTTACATCCAAGTTACGATATAAATTTTGTTTTTATCGTATTTTTTTTTATTATTGAGATCAACAATCGAACTATTGAAGAGCACTTTGGGTAAAAATAAAAATAGTCCGAAAAGCGAACGAGAAAGTATTTCCGTTGCCTACAAACGATGGAAACTTCGTCAGTGTTACATCTCACGGCAAATCACGGATAATTCTACAAAAATGTCTGCATTCTATATTGGACGACGCATGGAGTCTCTCTTCAACAATCTTCGACCCACTATCGTTTATACGTAACGTAAACTCCTCAGCGTCCGCAAAATC
>JAPYZI010004245.1:0-20996 GCA_030523105.1 Ophioninae sp. A BG-2022a
ATCGCTAAAAAAAACGCAAAGGGGTATGTATGGAAAAATTTGCAAAAATCGATGGTCCGACTTTAAAATTCTGCCAAAAATCGAAAAATCATCGGATTTCAATTATAAAAAAAGGATTTTGAAGAGAAAATCATAACGAAGAGATTGAGCCAAGGGTGGAGTGCCAAATCTCAAAGGGAAAAAAGTTATCGATGATTTAGTGAAAAACCGTATATTGCCCAAAAATCGAAAAAAATTTTTGATTTTTAATATTTTTTTTATAGGTCCATTTCGACGTAATTTGATCCCCTGAACACAAATCTGCCATTAATTTCCCCAAAAACCCAAAATTTCTAGGAAAAAACGTCGAAAAAATAGTATTCTAGACTATTTTTTCGCATTTTCGCAGTCTATTTTTGCATTTTTGGCAAAAACCCGGGCATATTCGTAATCAGCGGAAAATCTTCGATCAAACAGAGACTTCGAAGAGTTTAAAACCGGATTTAAAAAAAATGTCCGACTCCCCGGTCACTTATCGGAAATCTTTAAAATCATGAAATTTCAAAGGGTGGCAGGATGAGCTTCCAATACGGTTAAATAATCATATTGATTTTAATAATCGTAACAATTTCAAACGAACACGTATTCGTTCGAACATTACTCAAATAAATATGATTATGCACAGATCGAAAGAAACTCAAACCCAAACGAGAAATCCATATCTCTCTTTCCCAAATGAGTATCAATATCGTTAATATTTTCAAACTTAATCCCAAGTGAAAAATTAGTCCGCGCCGTAACGAAGTATAATTAATCGGGCTCCCGAACTCCACGGCTCCGGATGGCTCTCCGCGCGTCGACGATTATTACACTTTCAATTTGATCGTGCATCGCTCGCGATCCTCGTCCTCTGCCCGTTGAGGCCAATAAAGCCGCGGAGGATGGTAGTAAGTTTATTTAAATTTCACGAGGTGCCGAGGAGTATCGTGTCCGAGGCTGGTTAGACCGCCGATAATAATTAGCGACGGACACGCGCGCGCACGCCGCGTCAAACATCGCGATTTCGTTCAACTCCATTCATTATTTCATTCACGATCTTTCTCCCGGGTCTCGCGAGGCTCCTAGCCTCTTCCCCCACCCTCTTGCCCCTTTAAACCTCGCCGTATCGTTCACTCGGAAATGCTTTTTACCACCGAGGACGAATGAATACCCGCTTAATATTCATTCCTGAGGAATTCTCGATCCTTCGTGACGCACGCGAACCGTAACACGCGCGATCGTCCTCTTTCTCGATTTTCGATCAAGGGCTCATCGGGAATGCCGAATCCATATATTTGAAAAAAATGTTTCGAACGTTTGCGGAAATGATTTTCAATTGCGCGAAGCAATAATAATATCCTAATGTTCCCGAATAACGCAAGAACGACACGGAGCGATTTCGGTGCGTACGAGGACCACGTTGTAAAAAAATAATCAGCGCGGCCCCGAAAGAAACGTTGAAAAAAATAAATCCGGACGGTTGAAAAAAAAATATGGCCCCGGAAAAAAAGCGAGAGGATCGAACTGGCTGTTTTTTTGTTCAAGGCGGTTGGTTATTTTGGTTAACAAAGGGTATCCCGGTATAGGTTCCTCCCTAACCTCCAGGGTGCAATAATACACAGTCGTCATCGAGGGATGATTTCTTCCCTTTTTTTTTTTTACGTATGCAGAGTGGCACGACGGGCAATGGGAAAAAAGCGCGAGTTTGTCCAATAAAGCGGGGATGTCGTCTCCCCCCTCCTAGCGTCCTCTCTTCGAAAGAGAATCTCTCGAAGCTCAAGGGGGTTGAAAATCTCCGTGTTAAACTCGCGCGAAACGATCTATCTCATGGGTGTGATCTTGGATCCCCGAACGGAGCGGTCCTCCTCGTTCGTTGATGCGCCGGCGATCACAATGCCGTTTGCATATACTTTCCCATGAGGATGACACCGTCTGTTCTCTACCTGGATCTTTAAACGTTCCTCAAGCGTGGTAAAAAGGTCCGAGGAGTTGCGCGTGTACACGGGGGTCAGAAAGGGGTCGAAGACGGTAGGAAATATGCAAAATTGCGTACCTGGTAAAAAAGCGCCCCCCTGCCCTTCCTTTGCCCCTCCGCTCGCCGCATTCACGAACCATCCCTGAACCCCCCGCCGCAAGAAACCACCCTTGTGCCTATACCTGACACCAACCCCCCACCGTCATTGTTCCAGATCGGAAGTACACCGCGAGGAAGGCTTTAGGGTCGGCACGGCCCGACCTTCGATTTAAATATATGCAACGAAACGGACCAGGTATATTCAAATCGGCCCCCGTATTACCTGTGAGATCTTCCTATTCAAACGTAACCCCCCCCCCGGCGTCCCCCCCCCCCCCCCCCGGCCACTACGGTCTCAACTTCCTAGAGCGTTCGTCGTAACTTTTCGCTCCGACCCGTTGTCCCCGTTCCGATCATCAGAGATTTATAATAAAAAGGATCGCCGACCGGTGAGACATCCGGATTCACCCCATCGCCACCGCCGCAACCACCAGCGAACTGTGGGAACGTTTTTACCATCTTTTCTTTTTTTTTTTTTCTTTCTTTATTTCCATCCTGCTTTGCCTATCATCGGTCGGATTCGTTCGACGGCCGTTTTTGCCATCGATTCTTCGATCAACGTCAAAGGGACGTTGCGCGGTCGTCGTAACGCGTCGGACCTTCGCGCGCGACGCCCTTTTCAATGTCAAGCCAGAAATCAACGATACGACTTTCGGATGCCTCTTCTCCAACAGTTTTTTTTAAAGCTCCGATGAACCATCCGTTAGACCGGAACCGTTACGATCTCGAGGTCTACTCGCTTCGCTTCCTATGGACCCTGCCTTTTTTAACGGATACTCGTTTCGACGTCGGCTGATACGCGCTACCAGGATAGAACGATACAACCGTTTAAAAGGGCGCGCAACGTTTAAACGATCCGCCGGATCGATCCACATTGGCTCCTCTATTACTGGTAACGATTTCTGCATTTTTTGGGACCGTCGGATCAAGACGATCGGAGAAAACGGTGTTTTTTTTTCTTTTGTAAACCGCTCGAGGGTTGGGATTGTGCGATCGTTCGAAAATTTGTTGCTTGATTACCCAATTCGTAATTGAAAATGATTTTATTTATAGTTTTTAACGTAGCAGTAGGAGGAAGTATAAATATTTATTCCTATTGATTGTATTTCATTTCGATTTTTTATTCGTGGATAAAATTGAAACGTTCGAAAACTCGAAAATAAAAACTCAAAAATATTGAAACTGTCGAAGAATTGAAAACCTCGGAAATTTGAAAATTTAACAAGTATCATCGCTCAGGGCGGTTCGAATGAAAGATTTAATTTCTCTTCGCGGTCGAGCCCCTTGAATAATCGTGCGGTTGACGCGAGATTGTTTTTTTTTTTTTCAAGTTGGCGCGTGGAAACCGTGGCTAACGCGTGTCTGGTTTTTTTCACAGATGCATCGCGGTTGCGCTGGTTAGGGTCAGTCGATCTCCCCCCCGCTTCAAGTACGTTTTTTTTCGCCGGTCTCGGGCGTAGAATGAAAAATTAATGTAACGCACCGTCGCGGAAAGGGTTGTTGTCTCGCGATCCGCGTCTCCTACCTGTACGTAAAAATATATCTCGTCGCGAAACGAAAGAGGAAAGAGAGAGAGAGAGAGAGAGAGAGAGACACAGGCTCAGACGTAATATGCAAATGTTAGTCGACGGAGAGCCGGCTCGCGACCATTTTATATACGCAGTACGGGCGAACCGAAAAAAACACGAAAGAAAAAGAAAAAGAATAAAAAATGAGACTCGGAATAATGTTCGCATCTTTGTTTCGTCGCTGGCGTCAAAACTCTGGTTAAACGGCTCGATTGGATTCCACTGAGACCCAGTATTACCAATTTTCGATGCTAAAAAAGAGGTTAAACAATGATTTTAAAATGATAAAAAGAAATGAGCCTTTTAGCATCGATTGATAAATTCTTAATAAAATAATGGATCCCTTAACGTTAAAATGAATCGCTAAATTAATTCCATAATTCGAGAATCAATAAATCGACCCGAAATGAATTTTTCGTCCTTCGAATTAATCGGTTGATTCATCAGGGCTTCTGGAACGGTACGGTAAACAATTATTCCATGAATAATTATTAAAAATTGTTCAATAAATAATTATGAATAATAGTTTAATTAATCATCATTAATGATTGTCTTTGATAATTGATCGAGAAAATTGATTCAAATAAAATAAAAAAGGATCCAAACGGATTCAATCGACGACGATAAATTTTTTGTTGAGTTTGCACTTTTGGAGCTTTGTTCTCCCCCTCTTGAACTTTCTTCTCCGCGTCTTTGCGATACTGTTCTCACTCGACATTCGCGTACGAGGCTGGCGATTTTTTCCTCTCGGAGCTCTCGTTCGGTTTCGTTTTGTTTTTTTTTCTCGTCATTTTTTCTTACACCCGGCACTCCTTCCGACAGATAAATAATTCATCGGGGGCTGCATGCCTCGTGACGATTATGCTAATACTCAAGAGTGAACCTGTTAGCCGGCGCGCGCGGTGCGTCGCGACGTCGGGTCGCGAATCACCGCCGGACCGGCCAAAAGGTGAAGCGTTAATTTATTTCGTGTACGGGTATGTGCATTTCAAAAAAAGCGATACTCGGACCGACGCGATACGTCATTGACGACCGGGAAAGAGGTGAACCCGCCCATGAATTATTTATTTAAAACGTGAAAAAATATCTTACTTTTCTCTTTTTTTTATTCATACTGAATTAAACAATTTTTAGCCGATAAAAAAATATTTATTATGTATACATATGTATAGAAAATTGTAAATTTAATATCTCAATAATAATGATTATGATCTAATTTATATTTAATAATATTTATGATTATAAAACAAAAACATTTTACTACCGTATATTAATATTAATCATGAGCAAAAATGCCAAACATTACTATTTATTATTAATATTATTAATAATTAATATTAATGTCAATGAGTTCCAATTTAATTTCTCCCTTTAATAATAATAATAATTTTTATTCTCCTCGATAATATTAAAACACGATATTCAAAAATTGTCCATTCCGCAGCAGCGTACTTCAAAAATGTTTCTTTTTTTTTTTGTGAAACACAATTTTTCAACGCGAAATAAAAAAAAAATTGTAACCGAAATTTGGGTTACTGTACGATACATCGAAGCGTTATCTCCGATCGGAGTACTCTCGACTGACGAATGATGTTTGTTTTCCTTTTCTGATGAAATTTTCATTATTTTCAATTCGAGCCAAACCCCTTAATATTTAACGAGGCTCGGTCCGGGCGGTTCCTTGACCCCGAGAAAGTCGTCGTCGTTCGCCAGAGTCTGGTTTAGCGGAATTACGGTAAAGTCGAACTCTAGGGCCAAAGCCAGCTCTTCTGGAGTGTAGACCGAGCGGCGAGGGGGGGAGCCCATGCGAGAGAATATTTTTTCAACTGGTCGTTTCTCAAGACTATCCCGCGGAGACGGGCACCATAACTTTATAGACATTGGGTTGCGGTGATCGGCAAAAAGGCGCGAAAGATCGCGAGCTTGGATTTGGACTTGCGTCCTTTCGCAAGTGAGAACTCGATATTTGTCAATTGAGGACGAAGTGACCGGTTCGACGCGGTCTTGCCGTCTCGTCGCTCTCGACCTCCTATAAATATCATTCGCTGTCGCGAAAAAGAGAAAAACAAAAAAATAATTACAAAAAAAATCATTCGTTTTATTCGATCGAGAATTTTTTGATTTTCGAGAAAAAATAAAACCGAAGATAATGTACGTTCGTTCCACATTGCTGTGTTTGTTTTTTTTATTTTTTCGTTCGAATCGGGATAAAAGTTTGAGCCGAGGAAAGCTGGGTTTCAATATCTTTATGAATTATAATCTTAGTAATTAAATTATTAAACCAGAATTAATAATTTCCAATTTCAATTCGTTAAAAAAACATTTCAATTAGTTTCAATAAACATCGAATAGAATTCAATTAATATCATGATATCATTTTTATTTCGATTACAATTAACTTCAAATACATTTCAATACAAAATCTGGAATATAATTTTCAACTAAACCCAATTTCAACTAGATTTCAATGAAACTCAATTCTCATTGATTTCAATGATCAAGCCAACCCTACAAATTATTCAAAAATCTTTAAAACTCAAATTTTCTTCTCGAACGTACCGACCATTCGAAAAGTCCGCAACCGAATTTTCAGTGGACTTGGAAATTGAGCAATTAAATAAAAATTCACCCCGAGCCGCAAAAAAAAAAAACAAAAAATCGAAACATTGATTTTTTTCGATAATTCTAACTCGGAGGGTTTTCGCGATCATTCCCGGGGGTTTCGACAGTCTCGAAATGAAGAGGGAGACCCGGAAAAGCGAGGAGGTCGGCTATCGCTTCAACGACAAACGGAGCGAGCGAAAGATCGAAGAAAAAAACGTAAAAAAAAGGACAAAACAGAAGGGAGGTGGAAGAGGGAGAAATAGGAGAATGGAGGAGCAGGCTCGCGGGCAATGCTGGCCGCGTTATTAGCATTGCCGGTTATCCGGGGCTATCTAATAAATTGTCCGCAGGGCGTAAGTGCGCGTGTGCGTTAACGGTTAGAGCCCTGGAGGCCACGATACAGGTCCTCGCGCCCCACACTTGTTTTTGTACCGAGAATCGTTGGAACGCCCGTAGACGAGACTCGCGTGGCTCTTCTCGTGGAATCTCCCTCCCCCGTTGCCCCCTCATCCGTCCATCCGACCCTATATCCGTGAAGAGCCTCGTTCGCATTAGCCGTGATCCTACTCGGCCGCCTCTCAGTTATCGCGAGCTCCGAACATCCTTGATTGACCGAAGGAACAACGATGATCCTTGGATGATCATCGATTTGTTTCCATGTCCGTTCGACCTCCACTCTTATCCAAACAAACCCAAACAATGTCCGGTGTAGAGAACGCCGACGGAGAATCCAAACAAGCCGAAATACTCAAAGCCAATGGTGAACGAGGCGAGTCGCGGAGCCGAAGAAACCCAAACGAGATTAGAAACGAAATACCAGTTTGGTGAATCGGAGGAGAGAACCGAATCGAGACCACAGTGATGGAAAAGTTGGAAGTTCGGTTCGTAGGAATCCAAGCGGGGAACCCACGCAAACGCAAACGAGATACAACGTTAAAAGCAAATTTCAATTAATCCCAGGCAAAAACTCAACCGAAACCAAACAAGGCGAAAATTTGAAACCGAACGAAGACCCCGATCGAACGCAAGATCGAATAACAAAAATGAAAGTGCAAAACCCAGCAAACCCAAACGGCCTGAAAATCTGAAAATCCTAGAGTCGGTTACGACGAATCCGAGTAAAGGACCCAAACGAGCCCAAAACGAGCCCGAGAAAGTAGCACGGTCGAAAGCCGATGCGAGTGGAGTATCAAACGAAAATTCGGAAAGAGTAAAATTGTTACGTTCTTCGGTGGGAAGGGGGGGAGGAGAATCTACAGTCTCGAAAAGAGAAATACCGTTGTTGTTACAGTTGCCCCAATGGAGAGTCAGAACGGAGGAAGCAACTGGTTAACCACCGGGTAAAAGCCTGGTCAGCGAGGATCCCAAATAGCCATCGTCAATTTCCTACCTCTCGCGTCCATCGTCGTCTTAAACCCGTGTGTAACATTATCCAGCTACGTGACGTTGAATTATTCGCTCGGGGATAAACGTTGTCCCGCGAGATACTCCTTCCGGGGACGGACGCCTCGTGATCGGTAATTCGGTCATTCACGGGTTTCGACACCACCGATGCATAATCAAAATTCAAGCTCTGTTTTTTTTCTCGGCGAATATTCTACGATGGAGTATTTATTGTTTGGATAAAATACTAATTCGCTTAAAAAAAAAAGAACATTCTCAAACATTCACGACTGGACCGGTTTAAACAAAAATAAAAAACAAACGTTCATTTTAAATTTAGTTGCGGTAATTTGGGACGAGCGCGGATAATTTTTCGTTTTGAAATTTGAAAATTACGAATTTTTATTACTAGATAATATTTTTATGATGTATATATTTTTTAATAGAAAAAATATCTTGTCAAATAAATTTAATATAATTAAAAAAGAAAACGAAAAACAATAATAGAACGATCAATTAAATTTTTTTTGTGTACCCATATATTTTAAAATAAAATTGATACAATTATTTATCCATCATTTATCAACAATAAAATATATTTAATCATTTTCCCACTTCTCAATCTAAAAGATACGGCTCAAAAATAAAGATAAAATCCAATTTAAATTAATTTTTACCAATCGATATAAAAATATCCCAATTCAGAATCGGAGTGGTTCACCGTAACCTCTAATTGTCATCGAGTTACGAGCGAAAGGTACATCATCGTTTGAAACTCGTGGGCCTAACAGAAAAAAAAAAAAAACAAGAAAAAAAACGTGCACCAGGGCGACGAAAAGTGTCTTCACCCTCGTCGCCGCGTCCCTTCGAACAAAGGGCACACTCAGGAAGAGGATTGAACAGGAGATACTTGATTCCCGGACGTTTCGGGATCCGATCTCGTCCCTGGGATGTTTTCTCCTCGTATGAAACCGATGTCGAAGGTGTCCCTTAGCGCAGGGATTTTTCCCTTTCGACGAGGAGAAGAAAGCACACCCTCCGGTTTCCCTTCTCCCCCTTATTTTTTAGGCCGAAGGTCCAAAGGGATGCCCGGGACAACAGGTAGGAGAGAGAGAGGGATCAGGTAGTGAATTGTTGGTCCCTTAAGGGCACCGTGCCCTTGTTGCACTTCGCG
This sequence comes from Ophioninae sp. A BG-2022a, assembly GCA_030523105.1. Classification (NCBI taxonomy): domain Eukaryota; kingdom Metazoa; phylum Arthropoda; class Insecta; order Hymenoptera; family Ichneumonidae; species Ophioninae sp. A BG-2022a. Next base: position 8,822 of record JAPYZI010004245.1, read on the forward strand.
TCATATCTCTGGTGTTATTACTCCGGTTGGTTGCGCCCTAACGCGACGCAGCACCCTTGCGTACCCACACTTGGCTCCCCCGGTGAGCCCTTCGCGCCCTTTTTTGCCCTACGATGAAAAAAAAAGAGAAACAAATATAAAAAAAGAAAAAGAGGAAGGAAGAAACGAACGGCGCGCACATCCATCGATGCTTTTTTTTCCCGGCGTTCGAATTAATGCGTTTCCCTTTATTATGCAATACTCGAGGACGCGATACCTGACCTGTGCGAAGGTCCCGGAACCGTTTAGGGAAATAATTTAACTCAGTGTTATTCAAACGAGCCGAAGAAAGAAAAAAGCCGAGGAGGAGGAGGAGGAGGAGGAAGAGAGAGAACAAAATATAAGGAGAGAGATCTCGGAGAAAGGGCCAAGGGAGGGAGAAAGGGCACGAGCACTCGTATGCATATCGATCATTCTTCGACGAATGCGTGAATGGACTTCCCTGTGCCCGAAGAACTTTTCGATGCAAATCCCCCCCGCCCGCTCTTCAGCCCTTTTTCGTCCTTTCCTGAGGGCCAACGGTTTTTTTTCCTACGGCTTCTCTGATGATGGAAAAAACGTTGAGGAAGCTCTCTCTCTCTCTCTCTCTCGTTTTCTTTTGCGTGTCTGTACATCCGAGAAAGTTTCTTTTAGCCGAGTGAGAGAGAGAGAGAGAGAGAGAGAGAGAGAGAGAGAGAGAGCGAGAGAGGCTCAGTCAACGAGCCAACCAGTCGGATCGATATGCAGATTCGCGAGTATCGGATGTGCATATTTTATCGGCACTCTGTACCCGGCTCCCGGTTGTCTGCCGGATTCAAACTCTACCCTCCACCTTTTTTTCTTTTTCTTTTTTTTCGTATCTCGTACACACGAGTCTACAGCTTGTACGTCTCGTGATATGTATCCCCATAAGCGATGTCGATCCACTTTCAATAGGGAATAAATAAATAAATACCAACGACACGAAAAAATAGGTTTTTTTGCTTTCGAAACTGGAGTTTTTGAACATTTTCACGTTTCGTTTTGTCGAAATTGATCTTTTTTTTGTTTGTTTTTCATTTTTGAGGCACCTCATTTTTCGTTTTTCTCAAAATGTAGATCATTGAAGTGATTTTTATTTACAATTATCGTTTTAATTGTGCAATTGATTAATCATTTAAAAAATGGCCTTTGTGGAAATAAATCGACAATTATTCGTGTAATTATTTCAATTGCTCGAATTATGCCGCAAATGTAACTCGTTAAGGGCCATTAGCCCTCAAATGATAAATAATAAATAGAAAATTGAACGATTAGAAATGATATTTAATTATTATTAAAAGAATGGATATAAAACGGTAAAGGTCGCCCTTGAAAAGGCTTTTTAAAGGGCTTCGCTTTGGACGTTTGTCGGGGTGGATACCAAGGGCCCTTTCGAGTCGAGCGGGGCCCTTTTCGGAACGAGGGTGATCGAAAAAAAGTCAACGACCCTTCGTAGCCCTTAACGAGGCCTATCCCTGTTGACGAATCCCTGGCCTTGAAAGTAATCTCGAACACGCGTTCGTTCCTAACCTCGTTACCGAACTCGTCCGTTTCGTCGATTTCTGCGAGGGTGCGCGAAGGGCTCGACCGTAAGGGCGTTTCGTCCCTGTTTATTTTGCCTCGCCACGCGCAAACAAGCCCAAATCCTGAATCCGCCGTTTCTCCGTTTGCGGTCTGTACGTACTCGCCGTGTGTCCGCGCCACCCTTGCGCCGCGAGGGACGACGGCCCAACCGAATCGAGGCTTCTTCCTCGCTCCGAGCCGATCCTCCTCGTTGATAATTATTCGCTGGAAAAACTCGCGTACCGGCCAATCATTCGTGCAATGACCCACGATTCCAATCGACAGCCCTGTATTTACCAAAAAAAGGGACCGTGACCAACGATCCTACGGTGGAAGGGGTCGAAGCATCAATTTTCATTTATTTACTCGATACCTCAAAATCGAACTCGCTGTCGCCGGTTCGATTGAATCTCGATCGCACCGCTTTTTTAAATACTTTTATACATTTTTTTTTATCAATTTTATTCAACGCGCTTTCTAATTTGTGCAAAGTTTTTTCGCAATATTTGCACATTTTTTACTACGTTTTCGAAGAACTTTTACTCACTTTTATCAACATTTACACATTTTCGAGAATTGGTTTTCATTGTCAATTGAATATATTCAGTTCTGTATTTTTTTAATCCTTTCGTCAACCGCTTGGAGATCCAGGTTCGCGCATCAGTTTCTCGTTTCTTGACGAACCGATAAAGCTGCGTCTCTCTCCCACTTTTTCCCTCCGTAATTCCTCGTGTATTCCAGAACGGACCGCACTTTCGTTCGTGTTTGCGAAGTGAATTACAATAATTTAATAGACGTCCGACACCCCTTTCGTAGGAGACCGCTTTGTCCCGCCATCAATCGTTCCTATAAACCTCGGTCCATGCATCCGCGTTCGCGTTTCCCAATACGATTGAATATTCTTATCGAAGTCTTTCCAAAAGTTTTCGCGAGAAGAGTCGAGATTCGAGATTCCGGTTTGGTCCGGGAAGACTGGAAATACTGGAAGGTTTCGAAGGTAGGTTTTCTCTTAGTTCGAAGGGCTGCGGTGGACAACGATGGGACTGGTAGGAAGGAACCAGGTGGACTCGAAAAAAAAAAAAAAAATCCCACTGCGCACCTGCAATCCAGTTGGTAGTCTCCAGCCAGACTTTGGAGAATCTCCGACCTTGCTACTACGAAATATCCATTCGCCGTTTGTCTGTCCAATGTCTCGTCCAACTCTCTCTCTCTCTCTGTCTTTCTTACCTTCTCTCGCTTGATATTTCGATAGGAGCCCCGGGCTCGTGCAAAACGATGAAACTCTTCGCGACCTCCTCAGCATCCCCTTCGTAGAGTTTCGTTTCTTCGGGACTACGAGGAATTTCGTTCTGATCCGGAGGAACGGAAAGAGAGAGAGAGAGATCGCTCTCGTTCGAGAAATAAGAAAAATATTGACGACGACGCTACATTATTTTTAAATTGATAAAAATCATACAAAAAAAATAGTAATTAAATAATAATATAAATGATAATAATAATATTAATAATAATATTACGATAATTATTCGTAAAAAATGTTTAAATAATAATAATACAATTTTTCCTTTATGAAAAAAAGGTCATCGTCGTCAAAAAAAAAAAAAAAAAAAAAAATGTTACACGACCAAAACCCGAACGGGACGAATGTGACACAACCTAAAATTAATGAGCCAACCATCAAAATCATCAGAATTCCACTTTACCGCGCGTTAACCCACGTCTATTCGTATATATGTATATATTTACCCTGCAACAGTTGGAAACGTCGCCAAAAAACATGTTTCTTCCAGGCGTATAAATTTTTTGCTTTTTTCCAAAAATCCGAAACTGGCGTAACGAGAATCGTATTTTATCGTGAATTTTGTTCGAGCCAACCAAAAAAACCAGCAATAAAAAAATAAATCAGAGAAAAAGAAAAACGAAAATCGAAACCAGTCGTACAAGGTTGCATTAAATTATGTAATACGTACGTTTCTCGTTATTTTCGTTCGTTCGTTCCTTCTTTTAAAATTATTATTATTATTATCCATCCGACAATCCATGCAATTAAATAACGCGCACTGATAAGATCGGGGGAATTAATTCCGCGAGTCGATGATTGCGATCGATTCATTCTTATCCTCGAAGCTACGCGCAAACCCAAACGCACGAGCGCTCAAGGAAAAACGAACGAAAAAAAAAAGAAAAAAAAAACAACGAATCGGAAATAGCGTGGTGGCGCAGAATTTGCTCGTGGCTAGGAGTCTCTCGCGGTCCGGAGTCTCCTTCGCTCGTTCGTTTCGTTCAAAGCCTGCCAGGTTCGAGTCAGCCAACCTCCTCCTCATCCCTCTTCGTTTCTCCCGTCCCTCCCCTTCTCCTCCTTTCCTGGCCGTAGTAAGGACTGGGCGATTATAAAGAACAGCGAAAAAGGACCGAGAAGAATGGAAGAGTGTAGCCATCGTCGTCGTAGTCGTCTTCTTCGTCGTCGTCGTCGTCGTCGTCGTCGCCGTCGTCGTCGTCGTCGTCGTCGTCGTCGTCGTCGTCGTCGTCGTCGTCGTCGTCGTCGTCGGGCCGCGTTTTAAAAACCAGTTGTGCCAGCCGCGAGATAGAAAGAGAGAAGATGAAGAAGAGGATACCAAGGGGTGGAGTGGGGGGACCGGTGGCTTCGGGGAGCGGTGGCGGGGAGGGGGGAAGAAACGAGAGAACGTTATACCGACGGCGACGACGACGTCGACGACGACGACGACGACGACGACGACGACGACGAGTGCCCGCCGGCCGGAGCCATCCTACAAGAGCGCGTGGGCCGCACGGGTCCGTGCTCAACTCTCTCTCTCTCTCTCTCTCTCTTTCTTTCTGTCTTCGTATGTTGTTCCTACCAGCAGCGAGAAGCCAGAGCGCTCTCCGGAAAAAGAAAGAGACACGAGTGTACACGAGAAAAAAGAAAAGAGGAAAGGGCGGAGGGGGAGAAAACGTTCTTTCTGGACTGGACCTTTACGAGAGAGAGAGAGAGAATCACTGCTGTTTCTACTGGTCCGCCCTGACGCTGTTGTTCCTCTCCGTTACGCGTCGACTCTTCGAGATATGCGCGTAACCGCGTCAACTCGACCATCCGTTATTCGATACTCCAATTTACTTTACGATTCTAACCGACGATCTTTTAGGTGTATAGGCGGAACTGGAAATCTCCAGGATTATGGAATTCCAGTTAGGTACGTCTCGAGGAAGATTGGTCAGAGATGGAGGGGGAACTTGATAATCCAGGTTTTGAAAAAGTCTAGGAGAATTTTGGAGTCTTGGGGAGGATGGATTTAGATTCGTGAGGATAAGTCTGGAATCTATCGTGTGGAAATTTGGAAGTCCGTGAAACGATCTGGAAATCAAAATCTTCGATCTTGCCAGCCGTTACGTCGAATCATTCGATTCCAACCAGGATCATCATTGGCAATCGTTCGCACCGACCGATCGATCATTGAAAATCAATGACCTTACGGAAATACTCCAATTTCCTGTAATCACCGAGCTCCGCCAATCCGGAGAGTTCCTATAACGGCTAAAATTTCTCCAGCGCTTCTCCCTGATCGGTCGAACACGCTTTACGGACGATAGGGTCAGAAAAATAGCTCGGATCTTCCGGGATATTTTTTTTTCCTAGGGTTCGCGCGTGGATGTTGGCTTGACGTTGTACGATGCGCGAACCGGGTTTAGAAAGATGCAACAGCGTACATGTAAGAAAGCATCGAGGAGGATCTCCGCTAACCGATCCCCACGGCCAATTACCTCCGATATTGTGACGCGGATTAGCGTCACAGCTCGGGCCAAGGATTTGCATCGTATTTGCATAATTTCTCCGGTGCACTCTCCACAACGCGTTTGGTAAATCTTTTTCGGTAGCGATCTCTCTCCCCCCCCCCCCCCCCCCCCCCCCCCCCCCCCCTCCCCCCCTCCCCCCCCCCCCCCCCCCCCCCCCCCCGCACGCGTGCCTGATTCGAGTCATTACCCGCGTCATTTTCCATCGCCACCCCCAAAGGAACTGGCGAATCAAAGAAACCACTAAAAATCCTGTTTTTTTTCCTACCCGACTACCCGATTTGCCAAAAATCTGATTTTTTGTGACAACCGATTGAAGAATCTTGATCGAAGGAAGAACTCGATGGTCCTTGAATCGATAGGTTCGGGAGCATCGAACGTCTATCGGCTGAAAGGCTAATCGGCGGTTCGAAAGGTCCTCGGGTGGCGAGTTCTCGGCGATCCGTCGAAGGGTTGCAACGGTAAAGGAAAGAGGGCCGTTTCGCGAGTGGGCGGCGCGCGGAGACGCGCGCCGTGGACCGGCGACTCGACGAATGATGGCCGGTCAGCCGGCGACTCGCTTAAAGTTATCCGAGTAATCCGAGCGGTCTCACCGCGGCGAGTGGCTCCATTCTTTCGTTCTTTTTTTTCTTTCTTTTATTACGGTGTTTCCGAGTTTACAAGGGCGAGGTCGGGAGAACTCGCCCGACGGAAAACGAGGGACTGGGTCAAGTTTTATCCTCAATGATGACCAACGGTGTTGCAAGACAATTGTGGAAGGTGGTGCGTCGATTTAACGCTGGATGTTGGCTGTTGAGTTCAATGGTGGATGTTGGACTTGGGACTTTGCGTTTAACCGTGGACTCGTGGCTCAACGCTGGACTTTGGACGGTTCGATTCGTCGTAACCCGAACGAACCGTTCCTCCTCATCCCCCGAATTATCACATCCTTGGGCCGAGCCGTGTTCCATCCGGGATCCCCCTCTCGACGTTTCTCGCTCCTCTCGTCGCTGCGAGAGCGACATCTACGAATTCGCCGTGAGAGAGGAGCAAGTTTTTGACTGCGCGCTCGGGGAAGATCGGTAAAGTCATCCGGCGCTAGTCGTCGGGACCGCGGTGTTACGATTCGAAGGAACGCGTAGTCCGGAAGGGGACGGTTCATTTTCGAACCGACGGATGCGCCATCCTCCGGACCGGATCATCGTCTCAAAGGGTAAAGCCGGCTCTTGCGGAACAAAATAAAAGCAGGCTCCCCTTTTCGCTGGAGCCCCTGGAGTTTCCGCGGGTTGCTGGAACGGGATACCGTCCACGGGGTAATGCAGGTGTCTCGTTTTCTCTTACCGACTGCTTCTTTTTTTTTACTCAATATATTTCACATTTTTCATACTTCGTTCGTTGAATAAACAATTGATAACGATATATTTAAACCATTTTTATTATGTTAAAAATATGATTAATAATATACGAGCTTTCCTATTATCATAAACGACAAAGTAACAACAACCGCGGTAATACAAATAATAATACAAATAAAAATAATAATAAAAAATTAGAAATAGAGAGAGAACTTTCAACGAGTTTGGCAAAAGTCGATGTTTCAACTTGGTTCGATTGCTCGCGACTAAATTTACAATTCTTCGCACGCTGATGAGCATTGACCACTGACGACTCTAACCGGGATCATCGAGAACCCACGAGTATCGGACTCCTGTGTTTTTTTTTCTTATTTCCCCTGTAAATTAACAATTCTTCGGACACCCTGGAACTTGCAACGATATCGGCGAACTCGCAACGCGATTTTTTTTGTAAATCGACTTACGCGTTTCTTTGTACCCTGATCGTGTACAAGCGTATAGGTAGACAATAACGGTGGGTCAGAGTGGAATGTTCGAGACCTTTCTCTCTCGCGCTCGACTCCCCCCTCACCCCCCACCCTCGCGTACGTTAACTCTCTTCTTTCGCGTGTTGTACGCATCCAAGAGCGCCATTCACCAGCCGCGGTATGAATGAAGCCAATATACAAGAGCGAGAGGACGAGAGGACTCCCGGAGGGAAAGGGGACCGACCCGAAGGGGCCGGGAGGGCGGTACACGATGGCAACTTTATACACGGTCTTGCGTGGTGTGCGCCTCTCGACGGTGTGTTGTAAAACGAACCGAGAGAGAGAGGGAGAGAGAGAGAGAGAGAGAGAGCCTTGCGTCCTCCCTGCGTGCTCGGGGTCCCCGAGACAAACCCCGGATAAATCTCGGAACCGAGCGTATGCATATTGCCGAGCTAAAGAGAGAAAAGAGATGGACGAAAAGACTCGACAAATAAAGAGGAAGCGTTACAACGTGTATTATCGATAAACAAATACACGAATCCTACGTGTTCCTCGTTCGTCCGTCGAGACAAAAAAAATGTTTTTTTTTTCCTTATTTATTTATTCATTATTATTATTACTATTTGTTTATTTTTATGCGTTATTTCTTCATAAATTATTTGTATTTGTATTTATGAACAAATAAATAGTATTTATCGTTTATTGATTGATTATTGATTTGATGAATTATATTAATAATTCATGAATAATAATAATAATAACGATAGTAATATTAATTGGAAAAATGTTTGTTCTTCACGGTCAATAATAATTGAAATCAAACGCGTGCGGCAAATTTTTGTTTGTTTTTTTGTTTTTGTTTAATTAAATTAATAAGTTCGGATAGTTTTGATATTATCAATAATGATTAATTATTGTTTGGGTTTGTTCGAGAAATTGTCAAGACTTTTGGCGATTTTGTTGTCGTCGTTGTTGTCCATCCAGTAATTGTGAAATGATTATTTTTGAGCGATTTTGCGTAAGGAGATTTGTTTTGAAGTTTTCGAGCGGAATAATCGATCGTCATTTATCGAAGGAATGAAATCGTATAAACGCCCACGCACGCGTGTTCCACCGGTTCTGGTGTACCGGCACGATCGTGGAGGAGATTACGCGTATGTTCGATCGCTGGTAGATCTATCGTTTCGCCAACAACTCTCGTCGTTGACACTTGCGGCTTGTTTGTTTTCGAAAAATACCTCGGAGAGAGAGAGAGAGAGATTTGTTCAGGTGGGAGCTCGATACAAGTTCGAGCGAACCGCTTTTTTACGAAACTCCGACAATTTTGCAATAATCAGAAACGCGTGACGACTCCTAAGCGTTAATTGCGGTAAAACTGGAGCGATCGTTCGGTAAAGCCACTCGAGAAGTTCGAAAGATTGGAAGGGAACCGGGGAATCTCCAGTCCGGAGGTACAAAAGGGAACTGGATTTTTCGATATGGATTCTCCGGTAGTCCGGTAGTTGATTCCGATTAAAACGATGCAAACGATCGCGGATGAGCTCGGAACTTGGACCGATTCGCGTCCCAATCGAGACGGTGTTTGATTCATGATAGTACGAAACTGGCCGACGGGGATCAACGGTGGCGTCTTCTTCGTCCCGACGAGTCTCGCAGGATCCTCCGAGTTCCCGTGTCAGAGTCTTCGCATTCCTGTGCGTGACCAAAGAATATCCAGAGCGAGAGAGAGAAAAAGAGCACTTAACAGAGAGAGAGAGAGAGAGAGAGAGAGAGAGAGAGTTCGGGCGGTCCGCGTCCCTCGCGCGTTCCATCTTGGCATCTCGTGTGACGTGAGTTTGATCGGTGAACCAACCTCTTTTCAGCCTCGAAAATTCGAGTCGTCGAATCTTCTCGTTCCGTTTCGTTTCAACGTCGTTCAGTCCTCGACCTCGTTCCAGGCTCATCGACCCGCTGGACATCGATCATCGAGCTTCGCGAGGGTTCGTCGGGAATCCCGGTTTTTACACTTCCAGTCCTCCAGCTCCAGAATCCATCCGCTCCACCCGATTCCAGCTGATCCACCAACGTTGAACAAGCACCCGATTTTTCCACGTTCAAACTCCAGTTTTACGGTCCAAAATGACGTCACTTCTGGACACCAAAATGGTCGTCTTTCGAAAAAAAATAATCGGACTTTTTGACAATCGCGGTTCTCCAGCAGCCTGGAAGAGACGTCTGGAAGGGAGCATCGGTGGAGCGTCGAGCGCCTCGTTCTTCTCGTAATTTCCGGCACACCTCCTTGTCCTCGAGACGACAATACCGCCTCGACTTTCCGCTTTATTTATATATTTGCGCGCACGCGCGTACAGGGTGACCGTTCTCTTCCTTTCGGTCCTCAATTTCGGTCTTTTTATTTCGAATAAGAAGCTTTGGATTTTTTGTGCATTTTCTCTCATTCAGAAATTCGTTAAAATATGGTTTCTATTTATTTTTTAATTTTATATAAATTAGTAAACTTTATATTAATTAATTTATTATTATTCAACGTGTTAATTATATAATAAATTTAAATAAAAAAATTTATTAAATTTGAATATTAAATGAAAATTTGGATATTCTTTTGCGTTACGTCGATCATTTCATCGATCATTCGAGAGTACAACGAATAAATATATATTTATTTATGTAGAATTAATAATTCGGGATGGGCGGGATTTAAATTTGCAAATTTAAAAATAATACGATACTAAAAATAAAAACGTCGTTTTCGTAATTAGTTAGCTCGAATCCTCTTCGATCGAGGATCAACATTGAACTTGTTCTTTCGTTCGGTGTCAACTTTCATCAAGACCAAGTAAAAAAAAGCGAAATTCAATTTTTTAAATGTTTTTGTTTTTCTAAGCGGGAATTTGAAAACGTGACAATCGTCACCCCGTACGGAGTCTTTGGACACGGGTTATGGCAAGAGGCTCGTGGTTGGCCGCAAGTATAATTCCAGAGTCTCGCTGTTTGTACGCCCGTGTAAATGGACGGGTATCGCGTTCGTCGATGCAAGGAGACGGCAGAGGTTCTCGCGGAGCGGCCCACGTTTAAACCGCGCGAGTACTCCGGTCAAGCCTCGCGCACCGCCTTACCGCGCATCGAAGAAACGTAACCTCGCGCGCGCGCGCGCGCGCGCGTCCGCGTTCGCACACGGGCGATCGCTCAAATTGAGCGTGTTATCGTCTCATCGCGCAATCCTGGACGGGCGACGCGCGTTCGACCCACGATTAAACGGTTAAAGCGCACGCGCGCGCATCCGCGATTCGACAAATCGATCGTGATCCGAGTCCTCCCCGATCGATCGCCTTTTCTGGAGCTCGAAGATAGCATTTTCGATCTTTCGTTTCCTTTTATTCCTCGAAATATTCGGGAGGTGCGAGTTTCGGGACCGGAAGTGGAGGACCGGGCGCAAAAGATCGACGTTTGGGTCCGTTTGGGTTTTAACGATGTCGCTTGGGAAAACGGGAAAGATCCGAGCAACGTTCGAAGTAGAAATTCGGAGAAAGAACGTTCCGTTTCCAGGTTTCGGTTCGTCCGGTGTCTTTTCCGATCATGGATCGTCGGAACTTCCTGGGGAAGTTTACGGGCTTATTTCTAGGGACAAGTGAGAACTTTCTGCGAAACTTCCGGGAGGTCGGAGTCCGACGAAACGCGTGTCCATTGACCTTAATCGGTTACTGCAACGGCGTACACGAAAAGGTTGTTCGTACGACCCGACCCGTGACGACGCGAGAGCCGCGTGCCGTTGTTCGAAGAACGCGAGAGGCTCCCTTGATTTTCATAATTACATTATTACAACGGCCCCCTACCAGGGTATACGTAACCTATAGAATACATTTATCGAACGGTGTACGCGTTCTTTTCGATTCGACGTCGCGTCTCCGATCGAGAATACCTTTGACAGTCACCGTTCCCGAATCTCAAAAAACGACGAGATTTCGAGCGAGACGAAACGCTCGGAGTTCGAGATTTGAAGAATCTCTGGTATCGTTCGAACCCAATGGTGACGACGCGGTAGCGATGATCGATCATCCACCGTTTCAAATGTTTCTCTATGGTGCGTCGCGACTCTTTCCGACCCAGCGGATCTCTCTCTATCTTTCTCTCTCCGGCTCTCTTTCTCTCGGTCAGCATCGGCGGAGACGAAGGCGAGGTCGCGAACGCTCCTCGTGTGTGCTGGAACGGGCTTAACACTGCGGGGCCGTGTTGCCGGCTGAACCGTCCCGAAGCTGCTCGACAACGGGAATGCCGCGTGTTAAAATGCTTCTACGTCGGCGAAGAAAGCGGAGAGAGAGAGACAAAAATCCAGAGAGAAAGAGGATGAGATTTAAAGAAAAACAACAAAAAAGTTTCTCTCTCTCTCTCTCTCTCTCTCTGTCTCTCCCGTTCGTCTATTTTTCCTATTTTTCTTGATTTCGAGATCCGGGAAATGGTTTATATATCTTTATTTATTTATACATATTCATTGGGGAATACAGTTTATACGTATATAAAGGGTGTCCCATGACGGAACGTTCGCAACAATAAATTGAATCGCAAAATGTGTTGGTAAGCGCAAAACTTGAAATAATTATTATATTTGGACGTTTGGTGTCAGGTCGCAGGTTCATGTTGATTTATTTTTATACCTTGAAGACTAATCCATCGTTTCATTCGCCTTGAACTATCCATTTATACAGAAATATTTTCAAAAATATCGTAGGCAGGTTTTTTTGAACTTTCTCCGTCTAATTTTGTCCTCTCGGCAACAACTCGGGCATATTCGTAATCAGCGGGAAATTTCCGATCAAATGGACCCTTTTAAATGATTAAAACGGAAAAAAAATTTTTTTCGACCTCCTCCGGCCACTTTTCCAGAATCCTAAAAATCACGATATTTCAAAAGGCCGTAGAGTAAGCTTCTTATGTGCTATGGGGATTCAATTGGTGGGTTTGGAAAAGGTTTTTGCCTAACTTAAATAA
>JAPYZI010004246.1:0-28497 GCA_030523105.1 Ophioninae sp. A BG-2022a
CGTGATTTTTGAGATTCTGGCAAAGTGGGCCTGGGAGGTCGAAAAATTTTTTTTTCCGTTTTTTAACTCTTAAAAGTGTCTATTTAATCGGAAATTTTCCGCTGATTACGAATATGCTCGAGTTTTTGGCAAAAGTGCAAAATTAGACTGAGAAAATGGGAAAAAACTTTTCTGCAATATTTTTTTTACATTTATCCCTATAAATGGAGAGTTCAAGGCCAATTAAATGATGGATTTGTCTTCATGGTATAAAAATACATCGACATGGACCTACAATATGACACTGAACGTCCAAATATAATAATTACATATGACAGTACAAATGTAATTTTCAATCTAACAACAATGTATAAGAACAATTTTATGGAACACCCTGTACATGCAATGTGCTGTAGCCACTCGAAAGAAAAAAGAAAAAATCGTGAAAAGCTTAGAGATCGGCCAATCGCAGTGATAGTCATCCTCGAAAGTGTTGCAACGGGGAAAACGACACCAGAGAAGTGTCAATAACTAATTTCCTCGTGCTCGACTGGTCGATCACTGTACCACTGTCTCGAACTCGTAATCGTACGGGAATTCACCATTTCAGGGCCGAATCACGTATAAAGTTCGGTCTATTAAACTCCTCACGATTTCGAGGTGTCCCGGTCGGGGGGGGGGGGTCGTAAAGGTTTCGTTTATCTCTCTCTCTCTCTCTCTCTCGCTCCCATTATTTCGTTCGTGAACTTCTTCCACCTTTTTCGCATTATCCTCGTATCCTCCTTTTCGCCACGAAAGGAGAAACCTCCTTTTGACTCGTAACCACCGTGAAATTTTGGTTAATTAATACCGCAAAACAAATTGGGCTTTTTGTAAAAATACATTATTTTTTCGTTTTTTTTTTTTTTTGAGAATTGAGGCGAATATTTGCTATGTTTTTTTATTTGAAAAATTATCGTGAGGGTTCGATAACTTATTTTTTATAATCATTGCAAAAAAGTGTTTTTTTTTTTTACAGAAAGGCTGGATAATTTTTTTTCGAAAAATTATCGCATTTTTATTACTATCATTGTTTGATTATTAATTATTATTATTATTATTATTATTATTATTAATTATAGTGTTAGTCTTATCATTATTATTTCGTTGGACTCAAAAAGAACGAAAAAAAAGTAAGTAAATTTATCAAATTGGCTTTCGTTCGATATTACGTCCAGATAGTTATCGATGCGATCGTAATGTAATAAGTTCTGAAAAAAGTTTTTCCCGTTAGCCCGGAAGAGGACGCTTTACGCATACCCGAGCGAATGTTTTCGAATAACGAGATGCATCTTATAAATGCGAATGACGTTTTGGAGGGTGACTCGATGGGGGGGATGGAAAAGAAAAAAAAGAAAATACCTCTACATCCAGTAAAGTTTACATCCGGAGGTCAATAAACTTTCCTCGACGAAAGAGAGAGACGGAAAGATGAAAAGTCGGTGTAAATTTACATCGCTATCTTATTTCTTCCTATATTCTCGATCAAAGTGATCGATAACTGGTTTGGGATCTTCCATCTCCCACTTAAACTTGGCGAATAATTGAAACGCAAAAAAATAATTTTTTTGAATTTGTTTATCGAATATATGAAATAATTATTATGTCGGATAATAAATAATAATTATAACGAATAATAAAGAATAATTGGAAAAAATAATAAATAATAATTACAACGAATAATGAATAATAATTGAAAAAAAAAAAAAAATAACTAGACCAAATAATAAATAACAAAATAATTGTTTCGGCGTCAATTAATAAATAATTGTCAACAAACTACTGAACAAAAATCTTGACTTCACGAGCGTTGTAAAAATAATCGAAACCAACGAAGGAAGAAAAGCGTGGAAAAACAAAGTGACACATAGGTAGAAAAAATTTTATCGTCCGTTGCAGCTCGAGAGTCATCACATCCAGGAAAGTTTAAACGAGTCGAAGTTTTATTCCCGTCGCCCATATGGGCTTACGTGTACCGAAAGGGAAGGGTAGCTGGAGGCTAAAAGGAAACAGTATCTTTGACTCGTCTCGTTTTTTCATCTGTTACCATCGAGTTTTCTTATCCAGAGAGAGAAAGAGGGAAAGAGAGAGAGAGAGAGAGAGAGAGGAGAAAAGTCAGGGTTGGAAAAAGCCTTGGTTAAGTCGGCTCGTGGAAAATTTCCCTCTCTTTCCATTGGAAATAGAGACGAAGGAGGGTGGGGGGAAAAAACCGATCTCGATTTATTGCTCCTTCCAGGGACGAGGGAATATCGCTGCATTGCGGATCAAAGAAGAGAGAGAAAGAGAAGTGGAGAGAAAAAAAAAGGTAACGGAGAGGAACAACCAAAAAGGAAACAAAAAATTCGTAAGAAAGTCCAGAAAAAGAAAGCGGGAAGAGAAAGAGGAGAGAGAGAGAGAGAGAGAGAGCCCTTTCGGCTCTTTGGTAATCGGGCACTCGAGCATGAATATCGAACGTTTCCACGCCCCAGACTTTTACTATTTCAGGAGTCCCGAGGAAGGAGAAAGAGAAAGAGAGAGGGGAGGGGATATATTACAGGATGAAAAAGAAACTCCCTTTATTCATTTCCCCCAAAGCTGTGTATCATTTTGGAAACAGTTCGAAAAGTTTCCGCGTTTGCGGTCTTGGGTCACCTGTCACGACCAAAGTGCCGGAAATTATTGTACGATCCCTATTTAATTCGAGACTAATTACGACCACGGGTCTCCCGATTTTACACACCCAAAAGTTTCGTCCTAACTGACTCCAGATATTTCTGCGAATCGTTGGATTTTTTGTTTGGGTTTGGTTGAGACAAAAATATATTTTTTTTCTTTTGGGTTTGGTTTGCAGTAAAATTCATTTTTTGTTTGGGTTTACTTGAAGAAAGGCTTTCGCAGGAAAAGACATTTTTTTTTTTGGGTTTGTTTGGGTTTGTTAGTTTGGAAGGCTTTTCCAAGAAAAATGTTTTTTTTTTGTTTGGGTTTGTTTGGGTTTTTTATTTCGAGCGATTCCAAAAGATTTACTTTTTTGTTTGGGTTTGTTTGAGCTATTTATTTTGGGTGAGTTTTGAAATAAATCGAAAATATAAATTCGATACAAAATTTCATATTTTTTTACTCGGATCATTTTTCTGCCTCATTCTCGTTTCGTCAGGTTTGAAAAAAAGTTCGTCAGAATCGGCCTAGTTGTATCCTATTTCCTGGATAATCCCCCGACGCTGCATATTATACATAAATCATATTAGATATGGGAGAGAATCGAGTCTTACGTCCGCGAGATTTCGTCTCTCGATCGCGTAATGAACTGTCGCGAGCGGGGTGATGGAAGACGAACGATGCACCGGGGGAACATTACCATTTACTTGTACATGGGACGTTTCATGGTTGCATTCCAGAATTCGTGTTCCTTCCAGAAAATAGGACTAGCAGAAGTTTATTTTTGGTTTTTTTAATCGTTGTATTTTTAATCGTTTGATTTTTGGTTTTTAAAGATTTTTTATTCGTATTTTTACTTGTTTGATTTTTAAATATTTTTCGTTTGTATTTTTACTTGTTTGATTTTTGGTTTATAAAGATTTTCCTTTTGTATTTTTACTCGTTTGATTTTTGGTTTATAAAGATTTTCCTTTTGTATTTTTACTTGTTTGATTTTTGGTTTTTAAATATTTATCGTTTGTATTTTTACTCGTTTGATTTTTGGTTTTCAAAGATTTTTTATTTGTATTTTTACTTGTTTGATTTTTGATTTTCAAAGATTTTTCGTTTTTTATTTATACTCATTTAGATTTTGGTTTTCAATGATTTTTTGTTTTTATTTTTTACTTAATTTCTATTGGAGGTTTGTTTGCGTTTCGAAGAATTTGTTTGGGCTTGTTTGGGTTCGTTTGATAAAGATACAAATGAAAATTCGATGAATCCAATTTTGCATGGAACGCTTCGTGTATACAGACGAGGAGAAAATGAGGTAAGTTGGCCTCGCGAGGGTACCCGCGTTCGAGTAGTGTAACTCCGGGGGTTTCCTGATTAATTGGACGATTTGAGAGGAAAGTGCTGACTGCGGAAACTGACGTCGTTATACATTCTTCGTTCGGTTTAACCGGCTCTTCGTGTATCGAGTTCCAAAAGACGATCCCCACTTCGAATCCCGAGACAAGTCAAATGACGAGCGGATAATTAATAACGAGCCGATCGATGCAACGAATTCGATGCGTGCACACCAAATTACCGAGAATTTCATGCAGAACTGTGAACTGTTGACGAAATTCTTCAAAAGAATTTTTATGATTTTTTATTAAAAAGAAAAACCATTCTATAATTTTTAATATTGTAAAATAATAAATATTTCACATTTAATCTTTACAATTTAACCTTTAATTTTAAACGTTTAATATTTAATATTTAACGTTCAATACTTGACATTTAATTCTTATCTTGAATCTTTAATAATCAATATTACCCTTCATTAATTATAAATCATCATTATTAATCGATACTTAAATAATAAAGATTTTGTCTTAATTCTTCCAAAATGTATTTTGAACTTTTGATCTTTAATGTTTAATTTTTAATTTTTAATCATTAATAATTATCCTTTATTAATTATGACGCATCATTATAAATAATTAATTAAATATTAAACATGTAATATTTAATTATAAACATTTATATTAAAATTATCCTAAAGCCATAATTTTTAATAAAAAGACGAAAAAATTTATTAAAAATCCATCGGAGCAGGAAGATCGAAAGTCAATTTGATTTTCAACCCAGTGAATTGTTATTTTCAATATTTTCATCAATGTTTTCAATGATATTGCTATTTTCTCTATCGGATGCGTTTCCAAAGCGTGCTATTAATCTCGTGCTCACCGAGGCGAAAGCTGTCACACGTGGTGGCGAGAAAAAAAAAACGCGTGAAAATTGCTCGCCCGTACTCACCCCAAGTGGGTCAGAGTGTCATAAAAATATTTGTCGCATTCCTGTAGGGGATGTTTACCAAGGTCGTTGAGAATTTTTCTTTGGTGAGAGGCGAAAGAGATGGAGGGGGACAGAGAGAAGAGATGAAAGAAACGGAACGCCGCCATGTGTGGAATTAGAAAAGATCATTTTTCGACGAGAAAACTCATCACGATCTTGGCAATAACATTAATAATAATAAATAGACAATAATGACAGAGAATATCATTTTTCGAGGGGAAAACTCATGACCATCTCGGCAATAACATTAATAATAATAATCATAATAATACGGGATAAAATAAAATGTTAATAACACAATTAAAAATAATATAATCTAATAACAAAATATTTAAATAAGTCATAGTATAATTAGAGAAG
The DNA here is from genome assembly GCA_030523105.1 of Ophioninae sp. A BG-2022a. Classification (NCBI taxonomy): domain Eukaryota; kingdom Metazoa; phylum Arthropoda; class Insecta; order Hymenoptera; family Ichneumonidae; species Ophioninae sp. A BG-2022a. The sequence continues at coordinate 5,335 of JAPYZI010004246.1, forward strand.
TTTTGTTTTACAGTTCAGTAAATTGTTATTATTTTATCATTAACATAATTATCATTAATTGTCATTAAATTGAATTATTAATTGCTATTTATAAATTCTATTAAAATTCAATGAGATGTAAGAATAAATTAAATACTAATTTATAAGATTAAATGAAATATAATTCGAGGAATTTAGTGAGAAAAGAAATAAAACGTTAAGTAGATAAGGCATCGTTGGGTCAGACACGAGAAAGATTTAGGTGCAAGGCTGTTCTCCAGTGCTGCACCCTTACTGCTTCATTCTCGCGAGTTACCAAAGAACATTTCGAACCCGGTAATACCTGTACTGGAGATTGAACGCAAGCAATATCCTAGGTACGAGTAGGCGAGGAAAAAGCTCGTAGTTTCCATCAGCTTTCTCATTCGTACATTCAGGATTTTGTGGTATTCGAGAGAGAGGGAGAGAGAGAAAAAATGAGAGAGAGAGAGAGAGAGAGGAGATGTAGAATGGAATGGAGCACGTAGCTGACTGTAATCAGGAGATACCCTCTTACGGGATTACGAAAAACACTCGCTGCGATATTCGAATGTAGTCATTATTACTGAGAGACACGAAAAAGTAAAAAAACAAAAAAAAACCTTTATTCTCTGGTTACTTAGTACCTCGAATGATAACCGTAATTTTATTACGTTTTATTCTCATTTTTCAAATTTTATTATATTTTAAACCAATTTTACAAATTTATGTACATTTTTATGTAATTTTATAAATTTCATTAAATTTGTATCTAATTTTACAAACTTCATTAAATTTTTATTTAATTTTCCAAATTTCTTTACTATCCAAATAAATTTAATCGAATTCCACGTTTTTTTGAAAAAAAAAAAATCTCGAAGCAAGGAATTTCAAAAGCTTTCCTTTCGATATTGAAAGGATGTTGAAAGCTTTTCTGAGACGCTCACTGCGAAATAAAGTGAAGCGAAGTAAAAGGTTGCGGAGGCCCTTAATAGTTCGGCAATAAAAATTCAACGAACCTGCAGGGTCTTCGATCTGTCCGGAAGATCGAACGAGTGGCCATAACAGACTGTACAATAATCGAGAACTCGATTCACCGAGTCGTTTCAATACTCTTTGAATATCCATTCGCACCCCTTACACTAAAAATGTACTTAAACGGGACATTACGAGGTAGCGAATTGTCATTCACTCAATTCAACTTCACACTCTTTTTTTTTTTTATCTATTCGAGACAATTAAACTTTTATCGACGATCCTCTGCGAGGTAAATGAATTTTTAACGTTAAGGGGGAAAAAACTATTTTGGAAAATGAATTTCGATAAAAACGGCAAATTAGTTGCACTTTTAAACTTCTGGATTGTAAATAATGAGTTTATAGATTTTTTAAACATTTCTCGTAATTTAAAAAGTATTTTATTATTATTGTTATAAATAATTTAGGAAAATTTTATAGAAGATAAATTATTAACAATAATTAATATTTATTTATATATATTTATATAATTAAACATTTTTCTATGAATATTTTTAATTTTTTTCAAAAATAATTATTCGATTAATTCCAAAATGATTCGTTTATTATCGTATTACGATTTTTTGATTATTGTATTATTATTTTTACAATCCACTTGATAAATATTTTTTAAAATATACATTATTTTTAATAATCAACAATTATTTATTTATATTATTTTATATGATTATACATTTATTTATATTTATATTTTTGTCACTCGCAACATTTGTATTTTTTTAAAATTCGTTTCTCGTCATTTTATCGGATTTTCGTGTTTTGTTTGGGTTTACTTTTTATTTTGATTGTTGCTGAAGCGAGGTGGGGGAAAAATACGAATGAAAAAGTGGAGAATGAGTGACTGTGGCAATTCTCGTTTCGATGGCCACTCTCGTGCAACTGAATAAATATGGATGGAAGAACCGGTTGTCCTCTGGTCCCTCCTCCCCAACGTTACGAGTACCCACCAACCCCCTGGGTTCTTCCCTGCTACCCAAAATATTACTTTCGCGATTCAGCGTGGACTCCATGGTTATATTTATGAATTTATAAATATATAGTTATTTATACACTTGCGTGCGAGGCACTCCAGGTGAAATCGTGACAGTTCCGTGACGCCTACCAACTGATATTTTTTCTTAAATGACTTTTTAACATTATTTTTAGAAACTCAAAAAAACGATTAATTAAAAAAAAAATTTTTTGCACCTCGTTATGCAATACAATTACTCCAGTGAATGAAATTTATTCGGTAAGTAATTATTGCTTTATTGAAATATTATATATTTTAATAAATATATAATTGTATAATTAAAAAATATTTAATAATTCTATCATAGATAATTATATAATTATTGAATAAATAAAATATTAATCGTGAAATGTTATATCGGTAAAAAATCATATTTAAAATTAATCAGCCTTTTTTTAAATATTCACTTTATAATTGAAATTATTGTTATACTATTTTTTAAATTTATATCATAAACAGAGTATTAATTAAAATTCTAAATATTCCGAATAAATTATTTTCTTTTTCGTTGATAAAAAAAAAATATAAATGTTGTTTGTTAATTATAGAGATATTAAGTATTAAAAAATTATTATATTTACCTTTAATTAATTCAAGAGGAATATAATTGGAGGATAAAAAGCTCTGATAATAATTGCTGCGATGAATAATGCTAAAAGACATTGCGCTTAACCACGAGTATCTTGCGGTGACGATTTTACCTTCTTTTTTTTTTTTTTGAAAATAAGAAGATCGGGAGGCACGCGACGAGTTCCGCTTCTCAAGTAAACCGAAATAGAAACCCGTGAGCCTCGGGACCGCGACGAAAACCACGGCGTACGAAATTCACGAAATCTCCAAGACCGCAGAATACTACCGAGGGCAATCTCACAGTAAAGTAGCGAAGCGTTTACTTTATATGCTTATAAATACATACACACATATACAAGACCCTAAACAAATCCATATGAAATTTTATCACGTAGAATCTTGAATATTAATTAATCAATTAAGTAATTAATTTATTTACAACTATTCAGAATTATAATAAAATAAATAATAATATAATATAAAGTAGTGTAATATTTTAATATAGAATATAATTATTATATAATTGTTATATGATTTTTCGTAAAATTGTAATATTGTAAATATAAAAATACATAAACGTAATAAATAAAATGAAATAATAAGTAAAATATTTTACAAATTATATTCTGATATCTTTTGTTCATGGAAAAGTAAATATTAATTTCATTTTCTATTGCAAAAATGATTGATTAATAAAATAAAAAAAAAAACAATTTACAAAAAATTATTTTATTTTTATTTCTTTGCATTTTTTTTCAACTTGAATTACACGAACATTTTTGTGTACGAAATTTTTATTATTATTTCATACATAAGGATTTTCTTTTGCGCGTCCCCATATTTTGCTTTTTATTTTTGCTTTATTTATTTTATATAACACTTCGTACCGAGACTCAACACTTTCTGTTTCGTAACGCCGAGACTTGCCTGCATAGGAGTGCGAAGATGATAAATTTTGCTTAGAGACGAGAGAAGGCAGGTGTAACTCTCCGGAGAAAAGCCTCGAATTATTCAAACGAGTAATGCTGAGCCACTCACACATATGCATACGTAAATACGTGCTTTCGTCGAATTGCAATATCACCTTAATATTTTTTGTACTCGGGTCGACAAAAATACTTCGTAGATTTTAAATTCATAACTTTTCGTCTGCTGACGTGTGAAAATTATAACTTCGTTTATAATTATACATTCAAATAAATATAAACAACTTTCAAAAAACACATTTAAAAAATTAGTACATTAACTAAATTAACTAATTTTCTCATTTTATCAAATATAATTAATTTATTAATATCCTTATTTTAGTAAATTAACTTAATTTATTAATGTTATTATTTCAGTAAATAACCTTAATTTACTAATCGTTTCATTTTAGTAACTTGACTCAATTGACTATTTTTCGTTTGCAATTAATGTATTAATTAATTGTAAATAAAAATTAATTTACAAAATTATTATACAATTACTTTATTAATATTACGATAGCTTATCAGTAATAATATTAATTCGTGATTATCATAATTGGCTTATCGCCATCGACATTCCTGATTATTATTATCCCAATCGTTATAATCAATATTGTTATTTGAACAATCGAGCAGCTTTTGGTAGACTGTTATCAAAAGGTATTCAAGTACTCGTGTCGTTTGTCAAACAAATGAGAGTCAAGGTATCCTAGTATGTACGTGTTTCACTTGCTTATCCCCTGGAAGCCCACGAGATCTGTGTATATATCGCCACATACGTATAGGAAAGGCTCTACCTACTGTGCTCACACTTGTTGCATCGAGGTATGAAATTACCGTCGTCGTATTCATTTCCCTGTCTGGTGCATGTTCCCACACACGTGCACACTTCCATTTATCGATATACTTCCAAGATGTGATAGTGTCGAAACATCGAGAGTGTACGGAGGATGAATCCACATCTACGTGTAACCACCGATTCGAGGTTCACGTAGAGCCTAACCGTTCCACAAATGTGGCCCATGATATTTTATGCCATCGTTTCGACTTGAATAGTAGGGCTATTTCTTTTTTGACTTTTATACAACCAAAATATTGGATATTTTATAGATTTATCATTAATTTATAAATTAATAAATGCACAATCGCAGAATTGCAATGTTAGTTAGGTAATTGCGTTATTAATAGCATTATTTGTATTAATTATATTATTGCAAATATTTGTAATTTTAGTTAATAGCTTAATTGTACAATTGCATAATTGAATAAATGCATTATTTCATAATTGCATGAATGCATTATTTTATAATTGCATAAATGCATTATTTCATGATTGCATAAATGCATTATTGTATAAAAACCTGATTGGATTACTCCATAATTGCAGAATTGCGTTATTTCACAATCTCAGAATTTCATTATTTCATAACTGCGTTATTTCATAATTACAAAATTTCATTATTCCATAATTGCATTAATTCACAATTGCAGAATTCCATTATTTCATAATTGCAAAATTACACGATATCATTATAAATCGCGTCAACGTCGTTATAATTAATGACACTATTAATAATAATATTTACCACCAAATTATTACGTAACTAATTCACATGACGTTTTATGCAGCTCTCCTGTAAAATTCGACGTCCACGTTGAGCCAAAAAAAAAAAAAACATTTAAATTTTCAAATTTTCTTCAATCAATTAATTTTACAGATTCGACGTACACCCCTCTATACCCCTTAAATATTACTCAACCCCTTAATGATTCTCAAATAAAAGTCACGTATGATGATATCCAAAGCTGTATTTGGCACAAAAAAAAAACAAGCTCACACGTAGCACTCGCGAATTCTCGTAAATTAAATTGGATGGGGTGTCTGATCACTACTGGTCTTATCCACTGAATACCGAAACGTCTCCTCTTTTCTCTACCTGTCCTCGTGTTCTCCTGTCAATGCAAGGGAACAAGAGGAAGTGCACATCCAGAGAAGAAGTTCAAAGACGACGAGAAGGATTGTCGAGAAAAGGGATGGTCGACTCGAAGAGTGGGGGGGGGGGAGGGGGGAGGCAACATTCATGAAAGATCCTCAACGTCAATAGCTCCATTTACCTTTTCAACAAACTTATACTCCTGACACTCTTCCCTTTCCCTTTGCTCTTACAAAGCGTTTCTCTGTGTAAAATATCCTGAGAACTTGTGAAAGAATGCTTGCACTTTTGCCAGCAGAAGCTAAAGGATCAAAGTGAGACGCCCGACAATGGACATTTTCCACTTGGAAAAGTTCCTCGGATACATTTCGCCCATCGTTCTCATCGAATAACGTTTTATTATATATATATACTTTTTTTTTGGGTCAATATTGATGAAAACGGAAATAATGAAAACGTAATTAAATATTTTTCAAACTAAATTATTTTTTAAAGAACGTTTTCATATATTGAAAACATTTTTTCAATATTTATGGACATGTGAAGAATTTTTAATTAAAACGTATCATTGCTATTGAAAATTACACTAAATAATATTTTTTTCCATTATTAACAATGCTAATAATATACTAATAATAATAATAATAATAATAATAAGTATTATCATTATTTTATGAAATTTTATGAAATAAAATTCATTGTTATTATCTTTATTTGAGTATAATTACATAATTATTTAAGTATAAATAATAATTATATTTTTACCATTGATTTAAGCAATAATAATTATTAATGTTATTAATAATCTTTCTGGTATGAACTTTTCAGGCCAGTACTAGGATATTCATTCATAGTTTTGACGTCATTAAAGAAAAAATAAATATATGTATGTATGTGTATATATATATATATATATATATATATATATATACATTTTTTTTCTCGTCGCGTTAATAAACGTGCGAGGGAATCGGTGCCGCGGTGGATTATAATTGACGTCGGTGAGAGACGGGCGCACGCACTTCCGGTTTTCGCGAGACCGGATCGATGCGCGACGAGAAGCTTAAGGGAGCTTTTTGCTTCGACGGCGAACAAAAATACGTCACTTTTCATTAAGAGCTTTCTCGAACGTTAACCGAATCGCTGACGCCTCTCTCTCTTCACGGTTTCAATTTTGACCCCATCATTGCAGACACTATTAAAATGAATAATTACTATTTCTTTTATATAACATTTATTTTAATTGAAAAAAAACAATTGACCGTTTATTTTAATTGATAAAAATGAAGAACTCCTTTTCATTGAAAAATAAATCCTTTTTATCAAAAGAAGAACAATTCTATTGTTAAAAAATTGAAAATTAATTGAAATTGATAAAATTCACACTTTTCCAAAAGAAATATTATTTTTTATTCACTTCGATCCAGTTGAGTGTATTTTTAATTTGCAGTATCATTTTTTGTGATTGTTTAGTTTCAAAAATGTTTTCGTTAAAAAAAATGGCTTTTTCCTATTAGGATAAGGAGGTGATTTTTTTTTGTTCGCAAGTCTTTGTTTCTGGAAAAAAAAAATTCTGCTGGCTTTTGAAAAAATACGTCGTTGAATAGAAAATATTATTTCGTGCCGGGGAAAAAAGGGTAAAAGGCTAGAGGCTCCCTTAAGGCCTTGCAAAAGAAAACGAAGGTCGTGTCTGGAATTTTGCTTCTCGCGTTTATATCTCGCCAGGTGGAGACTGTTCGGTTGCCATGGGGATCCCGGAGAACCTTCTCGTTCTCAACCCTCTCTTTTATCCCTTTTCCTCTCACTCTCTTCCTATCTTCTCGATCTCGCTCCCTCTTTAGTCCCCTCTCGCTTTTCCTTTGCCCTCGTAGGTCAGGGCCACTTCCGGGCGGACGAATGGCGAACTAAACCCTTCCTCCTCCCTTCCCTATAACAGGTGGTGCTTTTCTAGAGATTTTTCAATTTTAATTTCCATTTTTTAATTTTATGCAAATTAAATTTATTTTATTTTTGTTTTATTTGATTTTTTAATTTTATACAAATTAAATTGATTTTATTTTTATTTTATTGGACTTTTTAATTTTATACAAATTAAATTGGTTTTATTTTTATTTATTCTTTTATTTTATACAAATTTTCCAATCATTTTTTTTTCCCTACTCATCGATATTTTGGTTGAGAATTTTCGAAATTAATAGCACATCTTGAACATTTACGATACTTAATAGGAATATTAAAAAACAAAAGTTAGTCGAATATAACAATAAGTAAAGTCAAAACATTTTTTTTTGTTTTTTAAATAAATTCGAAAATAAAAATGGTTTGAATTTTTTTAATGGCGAATAATTGAGGGAAATAATATTAATAAAAATCTGCGTATTCACACGGTCAATTGACTTTTCACTCGTGACCTCTCGAGACGAAGAAAAAATTCTCAAGTTCCATGAACTGTCGCAAAGTCTCGAGACATAATTCATTGAGATTCATAATGTGCTTGCCAGCTGTAACCTCGAGCTTCGTTTCTCTCAATCCAATTTAATTCGTAACGAGGAGCGAACAAAAAATTATATATACGTCTATACTAAAATAGATGGGGATGAAGGGAGTCTTAAGGGTGAGAAGAAAAGTTATCGATAAATTTTTAATTAACCAGCGATACGGTTCTCGCTGGATCATTCTGCTAAGATTAAACATTGGCAATGAGATAACAAAAAATTCACTCTTTCGCGAAATATTCATAAATCCGTCAACGAAATATTTTATTTTTAATAAACATCCAAATTTGTCGAAAAAGTCGAATTCAATTCGAAAATATGAAAATACACGTAAAAACCTTGGAAGCATATACATATTTATCAAAACTGAGTATTTTATTGTTTAAATTTACAAAAATTAATTGGTTAAATTATTTTTCATAGATAAGATTAATATTAATTAATTATTTATTTTTATTTATTATTACCATATAACAATAATAAAAATAATTAATTATTATCGTATCAAATGATCATGAAAAAAAAAGATTATTCATTATTTTTATTATTACAATGATGTAATAATAAATAAATTAATAATATTTTTTTTCATGATAATTTTATATGATAATTTAATATAATATTAATAATAATAATAATAATAATAATAATAATAGTTAATTCGATCGTTTGAGAAAATGGGAAGAACGAGTTTTCAACATCGAGAGGTTTAAACCCCTCCCGGAGTATTTGGTACCCTCGAGTTTGAGGATCGATAAAACGCGGTGTACTCGCACAGTGTCTACGCATCCTCTCCTCTCTTTTTCCTCTGCAGCATTTTTGTCCCTTCCATAGAAACCTTTTGCCGCCATATATTTTTCCCCCTCCCCTCACCCTTGATTTTCCTCGTCATCCCTGGTTTCATCAAGCACCGTGACTGTCACTCGTTTCACTGTTTTTTTTTTTTTTTTTTTTTTTTTTTTTTTTCTCTTTTTTCTTCCTCCTCCTTTTTTTTCTTTCCGTTTTTCCCTTTTTTCTCTTTTTTTTTACGATGACGAATATCTGAAAACATTTTTGAAACCTATCGAAATCCAAAACAAAAAATGCTCTATCACGAAATAATGTATATATATTGAAGCCTCAGGGTGGGGACGGTTTGTCATTTTTCCGCATATTTGGTTACTCTGAAAAATTCACAAAGCCGATAAACCCGATATTTTCCGTGATGGAAATCTCAATATGCAGATAGCGAATATACGATTGCGTATGGAAATGCATAGGTGGGAATATGGAACACCGGCTGAGTTCGAAATTCTTCTTTTTTTTTTTTTTACTCTTCTCTCTTTTCAGTTTCGCAGTATTAAACGAATAGCCGAGAGGTTTATCTTTTTATCAGAAATTTGGTTGGTGCTGAAATGGACCAGGTATAGAAATATGTATGGATTTTGTAAAAGAATTTTTTTTTTAATCGTTTTTTTATGAATAAAATTGATTTTCAGCTTGTGGAACAAATTTGTTAAAATCCAGCTATAAAAATACGAAATGTTTATTAAATGAATTAAAAAAAAAATCAACATAGTATTGAGAAATGAAATTGATTTTTCGCTTGAGAAGCAAAATTGGAAAAATCCAGTTTTAGAAAGACGAAAGAATTTTTTATTTAATGAATTTTTTAAAAAATCGATATAGTATTGAGAAATAAAATTGATTTTTTGCTTGAGGAGGAAATTTTTTCAAATTCTGGTATAGTAAAATACGTAGGTATTTTTTATTCAATGAATTTTTCGAAAAATTAGTATTGTTTCAGCAAATACAATCCACATTTGCTGGAAAAATAAATGTTCACACCAAATAGCGTTTTAATATGAAAAACCCAGAGGTAATTGTTTTTTATTCGGGATTACGTTTAATTTTTTTTTAGAAGCGAAAAAAATATTAGTGATGTTAATAATATTAATATAAAATATTAATATTAATCGATATAATGTTAATATTAATATCAATATCGATCAATAAAACAATTATTTTCGATAAATATTTTTGATTTGTGATACTTCGTACGAAAAGCGTCCCTGGGGTGTCGAAAGATCGATCGAGATTGAACGAAGAATCAGGGGGGTCCATATTGATGCGAACGTTTTGATATGCGGTAGGTCGAGGTCCTGAAAGCTCTGGCCAATCGCACCTACACATCGATGGTCTCTGACTCTCGACCCTTGGTAGAATATTCAATTGGCCCGATCCGACACTCCATCGGGCCAAATGTGAACCACCCGGAAGCTCGTGTCCTTCATTCCCACCATCAGCTGGGAATACCGGGTCGTCCACTCCATCTTTGATCCCCCGCGTCACGTTCCTGCTCTTTGGCCCCCTGAATGTGTATCTCTCGAGGCTCTTTTCGATAGGCATTTGGAAGGCAAACGTTGGGGATAAGGTTCGAGGGCTCACCTTGCACTTCGAGTTGAAGGGGAATCCCTATTGGTTGGCCCCTATTCGTTGGACGATCAGAAAGTGTAATTCGTCAGGATCCTGTTGATGGGGTTTGAAAGGAATCCAGCCAACACTCAGGGCTCTCTCGATATCTTGGTGAACCGAAAGTGGTCACCAATGATCCTCGAGGTTTCACCTTCTCGCCCGAGAGTTAACGAAAACTTGGTTTGGATTGTGAATTAATCGTTATCGAGGTTAGCCACACCTACAATCTTGATACGACCCAAAATACTATTTTTTACAATAAAATACTTTCGTAATTATCTGGAAAGTTTCAAAAGTACCTAATTTTTTCCAGCGTGTATGAGGGACGGCTCGTTGTCGTAACGATCATTATTTCAACCCGAAAAATCCCAAACCCAAACAATTTGCTATGGAAATACGATAAAACAAACCCAAATATTCTGTTACTTATCGATTGTATACTGAACCCAAAAAAATGTAAACCCAAACAAACCTTTCACCAAAAATGATAATCGAAATCCCAACCCAAACAATTTGTAACGGAACAATGATAATCCGAACCCAAACAATTCGTAACGCAATAACGATAATCTCAATCCAAACGAACCCAAACAATCTGGCACTCTGGATTAATAATCAAAACCCAAACAAACCGAAACCCAAACAATTAATCTCTCGTCAACGAAAATCAAAACCCAACTGAACGAAAACAAACCCAAACGATCTGCGAACCAACAATGATGACCTAAAAAAATTGGTTTCCATCCCATCAAAATCCAGATAGCGCTCATCGCTCTCGAACCATTGGCGAGTAGGATTCCATCAAGTTCCGATAAGAGAGATCCTTTCGAGTTGCTGATACCGCGAAGCGTAAAGTTTGCCTACCGGTCGAACGTAGCGGAGTACGGGATCGCGGGATTCTCACAAACGACGGCCTCGCGAATTCACAAATCCACCGAAACGATTTCATCCCCTAACGAGGATTCCGAAAAGTGGAGCCCCTCGTAATAACGAGTCTCCGCGAAGCGGAAGGGAAAACGGATTTTCGTAGATTCGCGGTATAACAATGCTCATCGAGTCGGAGGGCCCGCCATTTTGAATTTCGTTATTTTGACCTTGCGGATTCGCGATGTCATAAATCTTTTATGCCACCCCCCTGCAATCGGAATATCGATCGTCCCTCGTTGCTACGGGCTCCAAAAAGACGTCACCTTCGTCATCTCGTCAGCGATTTCTCTTCTCGATTCCCACCGTTTTAATCTCGCTTCGAATAAGCCTTTAATTCTCCCACACATATGTATACATATATATTTTTTTTCTTTCTTTCGCGAATTTTGTTTAAAAAAAAAAATGTTTCGTCCTTTCATTTTTCTCGAAAGATATTTATTTACCTATCAATGTATATTTCATCCCCTTAAAACCAAATACCCTTATATATAATCGACTTGTGCCAACGCTTTTTCCAACCCTCGAAGCATTTCTGATTATCGATTTTTTTTTGTTTCATCATTTATTTTTACAACAATTTTACTTTATTTAAATTATTTTCTTTATTAATTTAGGCTTATTTCCTTGATTTATTTTTTATTTATTTCTTATTTGGCTTGACTGACCTGTGAAACGACCTTTTTGAAGGAATAGGTCAAATGACAGGTCATATATATATATATATATATATATATATATGAATTAATTCATTTTCCATCCCTTCCAGTTTCAAATAAATTATTAAGTAACTTTTTATTAAATAATTTTTTTCGTAGTAATTTGTTTGGGTTCGACCTTTTTTCGAGATTTCTCGATCAGCCAATGAAATCGATGAAGGTAAATTGCTTTTTTTTTTTTTGTGTTTTATCAGTGGCCAATGTGATCAACTTGATCAAACAGTAATTAATCCATTCCCTTGACAGTATAAATATGTTCTTGGCTGTGTTTTGACATCGATACATCTTCAAGCTGGGGAAAAAGGAGCCTCGAGGCTTTCCTGAACCAATAAGCCAGTCCCACTCGCCATGCTAGCTTGATACTTCATCCAACTCGAGTGTACACAATGGGCCATTCGAGCTCTCGAGCACGAGCTTTCGGAAAAGAAAAAAAAAAAAACTATGAGTACAGAAATGAGCAAGAAAAATTGCCCGACGCCTCAGAGTCACGATAAAGCCTGTTGAAACGTTTGTGGCTGTGAATTAAAGCGTTTCCTGCGATCTTGAACATTGAAGGAAAAAGATGACATTTTTTCCTATTTTTAAACATTTTTTTTCCTATTTTTTTTCTATTATATATATTTTTTCTGTATTATATTGAATTAAAGCGTTTCCCACGAACTTGCACATTGAGGGAGTGAAATGTCATTTTTTTTCTCATTTTTTAAAACATTTTTCCAATTTTTGAATATTTTTTCTTTTTTTTTTTTAATGTGGTTCAACGCCACTATAATTTTTCAACTTTTCACGTTGAAGGTGGTGGACAGATAAAACAATTTATTTGATGAACGATTAAACATTTATCTCTTAATTGTTGATTTATTTTGAGACAGGTTTTTGAAACTTGGAAAAACATTAATTTTTCTAAATTTTATTTTGAACTTTCGAAAACATTGTTTCTTTTTTTTTTATCTACTTTGAAACACGAAAAAGATCGATTTTTCAAAATCCTGTTTTGAAACTTTGAGTAAATCGATCTTTTTTAATTTTGTTTTAAAGCAAAAAAATATTGATTTTTTAAATCGTACTTTGAAACGTTGAAAAACATCGAATCTTTTTGTCGCTTAATCCGAGGAAAAAAATTAACGATTTCAAAAGACGAAAAATTACGTATTCTAATCTCTCTCTCTCTCTCTGTTTTTCTCTCTCGTCGCGTTGACCACCTCAACTTTAGGGGCAGCCCATAAATTAAGGGGGACAAAAATAACGATTCAAACTTTTTCAATTCAGCGATGATCGATAACAAACTTTGCCCCCGAAGAATGATGAAGTGTGCGATGCACGTTTTTCCTTCTTCGTAAAATTCTACTCACCCTCTTTCTTTCTCCATTCTTTTTTTTCGGCCGGGGTGTAAGCCAGCGTGAAAAGAAGTGCCGGAATCGTAGAAGGGAAGAAAAAAAGGGATTGGTAATCGTGGCACGTTACATTGTTCAGAAAATGGATGTTATTTCAAGACCATAAGAATTTTAATGAAGGCTCACTAAAACGCCCTGCCCTAAACTTAAACCGTCAACCGGAAATCTCCAACCCCAAAAACTACCCTAAAAAACAACCCCCAAAAACAATCTCGAAAAAAACTACTCCCAAAAACAACCTCGAAAAATCTACCCCAAAAAATAACCCCGAAAAAACTACCCCGAACAACAACTCCTAAAAACTACCCCCAAAAACAACTCCGAAAAAACTACCCCCAAAAAGCCACTCGTGTATTTTCCCATAACGTTGTAAAAATGTATCGTATTTTGGGATGGAGTTCCAGCCTCTGAAAAACCCCGTTCTCAAAGAACTACCCCTAAACAACTCAACCCCCAAAAAAAAAAAATACCCTCCTAAACACTTTCAACCCCAAACAACTCAAACGCCAAAAAAAAAATCCTAAACAACTCAACCCACCAAAAATCGCACCCCTAAACAATTGCAGTCCAAAAAAAAAACTACCCCCAACCCCTAAACCTTCAGTTTCAAAAATCACTCTCCACGAAACTTGCCGAACAAGTAAAAGAGTACAATTTTGCGTAACATCAACCAGGCTTTTACGACTTCACGATTCGCACCGCGAATATATTTTCCCCCACCTGGGTTTTTTTTTCTCGTTTAACAGTGTTCGCAAATTTACGACACCCTTTTGGCGAGCGACTTTATACGTTTGGAAAATCGCGAGGGGCACGCAGTAACACTTCGCCCCCGAATCGCTGTTTACGAGCTTTCGTCTGCAGAGGGATTGGGGGGGGGTGGGTTTTGGGGGTGGAAAAGGGGTGAGAATGCTTTAAAATGAGGGAAGAGACAAAAGAGTCAGGAAATGGGAGGGAAAGGGAGATATGGTGAAAACGGAAGATCCGCAGCGAGAGGATGGCCTGGGAAAAGGTTGGGGGAGGGGGATGGTGTTTAATGACCGAGGGATGCCGTTACGAGGGAACACTTCGAATTTCAAAAGGCCACGCGGCAGCAAAACGCGCCTACGTGGTGGCCATCCTCAAATAACCTGCAATTTAATACGAATACCGAAGCTTCGGAGAGTAAAATGCTTTCCAGTTTCGTACACGTCGATACGAAACGATTTCTGATCATTAAAAAACAACAAAATTATTTATGCAATTGTTTCTTTTTTATTTTGTCAGAGCAAAAATAATTTTACCTCCTTTCGCTTGAGGGTTGAAAAATAATGGGCCTGGAAATGGTATCGTTTACGTTATATATATATTTTTTAAATTTTGTTATTGGTATAAACTAATTATTTTATTTTTTGTATTGATGTTATTATTGTTTTTATTGGGAAATACAATTAGGTGACACAATTGGTATTTTTATTATCTATTAGAATTATTTTTTATTTAATTTAAATAAATGTAAATAAAAAATGTTTTATGTTAATTCGATAAAATATATTTAAAAATATATTTTGTCGAATTTAAATAAAACAAACTCAAACGACATTAAATATATTAGAAAATATATTATTTACATATAATACATTTTCAAGATAAACTATTATTATTTGAAAATACAAAAAATGAAGAAAACAAAATTGTTTTAACGCCAGTACACAGATGAAAAAATATTACGTGTTTTCTCGATGTTAGCCAAGATGTTTCGTGGTAGTTTTTCGCTGCGAAATTTTTTGTAGACGAAACCCGAGTGGAGGAAAAAATTGCTGACCCGTCAAACGCGAGCGCAGCAAGACCGGGGTGAAACAAAAAATACGAGAAGGGCGCGGGCCCCCATAACCCGCGAGCTTTCTGGGCAACATTTTTTTTCGAGTATCAGTTGCTCTCCCGCTGCATCGATTTGTATCGTGAATGAAATTCGTGCTCCCGCATTTCATCCGGAGCTCCCAGCTATCTTCTCTCCACGAGAATTACGAGTCGAAAAGATGGATTTTTGAAAATTGCGTTTTTCAACTTCTCGCCTATTTTCTCGTGAATGAATGAGAAATGGGATTCCACCTCCCTTTTTCTTTTCCTCCAATAAATCTTCCTTTTTTAAATAATATTGATTATTATTATTAACCACATTGAAATTTGTTGCCCCCTTCCTAAATAGAGAAACTAATAAATTGATGCTTTCGTTTTTTCATTTTTCAAAATAATTCAGTTTATTTGTACAAAACAAATGAAAAAGTACAATATATTATTATTTAATATTAAAAAAGCAAAGAATTACAATTTAAATTTAAAAAATCAAAACATTATCATTAAATACAAAATTCGAAAAATTACAAATAAATTGTAACAAAACACTGAATGACAAAAAATCACAAAAAAATAAGAATTAAATAAAAACAACGTTTCTACATTTAGAAAATCAAAACTCGTCTGTAATTCAAATCCTAGTTTCCATTTTTTTTGCGAGAAATATTCAAATTTCATTATTTCAAATTTATCGAACCAAAAATGTTATTTTTCTGAAGTAGATGCTTCAATGATCGGACGAAAATTAAATAAACTTTTTTTTATTTAATTTAAGTTTTTTTTCCTTTTTCGTGTTTTTTTCGAGAAATTTTGATTTCAATGGTGAGTCCCAGGTATCGCAAGCTCGAGGGAAATAAATTGGCAGAGAGGGGGATCGAGAGGTGAGCCAGTGAAAAATGAGAAAAAATGTGGAGCAAACGGGATGAATGAGCAACGGGATTGAACGGAAAGCTGAATGAAGGGGTTGGGACTTGAAAATATAAGGGCACCCCTATTGGCCCACAGAAAGAGGGGAGGGAGAGAGAGAGAGAGAGAGAGAGAGAGAAGGAAACCCTCGATCCTCTTGGCAATTCAACGACGAAGAGTGGAAGGGGGAGGGGGGTCTTCGGTGGAAAAAAGGGCGAAATCTTTATCGATCTTTTTGACAAATGACTCGCATCAGTTTCATATTTTCCACATATTACACTGTGCAAGAACCGCAAGTGGAAACTTGGCTGCGAAAAAGCTGTCACTGTCAAGAGCCCAGGGTTATTTGTATCTGTCAAAATGATTGAAGCATTTTCAATTGCCATGAATCATTGCACGTTGTAAATAAATAAATATTGGTTTTTCGTTTTTTTATCAAGAAAAAAATAAAAAGAAATTTTGTCGTGGTTTTGGAAAAGTTTGAAAATTTATCGAATCGAAAATCTTGTGAAATGTGCTAATTTTTATATTAAATATAAACAAGATCTAATAAATTTTTTTAAATTTATTAGATCTTAAAATCGCGATTTAAAAAATCGAAATATATAAAATAAAAAGATCGATTCGATTAAATGTTACGTTTCAATTAAATACGAAACGAGCAAATTGAATTTAAAAATTGACGGATTAGATAATTTTTTTATCGATTAAATAATTAAAAAAAAAAAGATTTTAATATTTGTTTATTAAAATAAACTAAAAATAACGTCAGCACAATAAAAATGTTACACGATGGAAAACGACTGTACTTCGTGGGATTGGAAAAGAGTTTTTTTCGGGACAAAACTTTTTAACCCGGTCGCCTAAATAAAAGTAGTAATTGCATAATTTTGAAACTTGTTGACGTTGAGCTCGAGGAGTGGAGCTCGCGAGTGAAGCCAGACCGGCTAATTTTCAAAGTACACAGCCGCAAGCCCGCGTAATGGGGCCGTGAGATATTTTGCTTCTTTTCCCGTGCGATATTGCCCCGGTGCACAAAACTCCAGCAATTTTTTTCGTTCGCTCGCGTTCGTTTCTCGAGCGAAAGGAAAAAAAAAAACTTCAGCGTCATTGAATGCAAAAGAAGTGCATCGTCGATGTAAAAAAGTAAATTTATTGCAACAGCGCGGATAGTGGCAAAATTGGTAAAATTAATATTCTTAACCATTTCCATTTTGGTTATTGACTATTATTTGTTTATTATTGGTTATTACTGTTTTTGTTATGAATACTTATTTTTTATTAAAAGATATATTAGTATTAATATTGATTTTGAATTTCGTTTGGGTTTATTTTTTTATACAAAATATAATGTTTATAAATTACTTATATAATAATTATTAACAAATTTATTAAAATATACAATTATTTGAAACACTTATTAAATATATTTTTAAAACTCTTAAAAATATTTACTAATATTATAAAACAAATTGTTATTAAAGCCAATAATTATAAATATTAATTAACGTATAATTAATATTTATAATAATTGTCTTTAATAACAATTTGTTTTATAATAATTGTAAATATTTTTACGAGTATTTTTGGATTTTTAATAAGCTTTTCAAATAATTTTATATTTAAAAATTATATTTATATAAATTATAAATTCTTTTTTTTTTTAATATCAATTATTATTCTCCACTCGAACTCGATAAAATGTATTGTTCGGTGTATTAAAAATTAGTAAATATTGGTCGTTCATTAAAATACAATTGAATTCAATCGAGGAATAACGATTTGTTTAACGAGTTTGGAAATTCCGTCGGGACCGAGGGATATGTTTTTTTTTTCCTCGCTTCATTAATTAGAAACGGACACGGTATCACCGTGTCACTGAATATTCAGCGTTGCAACATTCCTCCACCGATCCATATTTATCCGTTGTCAAAGTGCCCTCCAGTTTCCGCATTACCGGGTTCCGGGCGTGTTGAAATTCAGTTTGATTAAATCTTGATGCGGACAACGTCGATTAGACGGACAAATTTGCGTGTCCACGATCATGACACGTTTTTAATTTGTTTATTAATTTTTGTTTTTTTTTTCATCCCTCAACGTGACCCACGGAATTTCCAGTGGCAGAGAAAATTGGAACACGTATGGGGCCTTTCACGAAGAATTTCCTCAAACGTTTTCGATTTTTTATATTTTCATTTTATTTTATTTCTAATAAAGATTTTTTAAACATTTCTCTACATTACTTATTAACAAACGATATTTTTTTAAAAGTATCCCGGATCAT
The DNA here is from genome assembly GCA_030523105.1 of Ophioninae sp. A BG-2022a. NCBI lineage: Eukaryota > Metazoa > Arthropoda > Insecta > Hymenoptera > Ichneumonidae > Ophioninae sp. A BG-2022a. Next base: position 23,862 of record JAPYZI010004246.1, read on the forward strand.
TTAAATAATAATAACGAATATATCATTAAATAAAAAACAAAAAATAATAATAATATAATAATGACATTGAAGGTTATCTTGAGTGAAAAAAATCGTTTTTGAAAATCCCAGGCTCAAAAAAAAAAGAACAAAATCAAGATACTCAAATTTCCCAATGACGAATTGGAAAAATGGCCAAACTTGTTTGCTGGCAATAAAAATTTAAGGAAAACGGGAAACCGGAAAAAAAAATAGACAAAATCAGGATATTCAAATTTCCAAATGGCGAATTGTAAAAATGGCCAAACATGTTTGTTGGCAATAAAAATTCGAGGGAAGCCGGAAGATTGTTGAAAAAATGATCGGTTACTTTCATAAACTTGAACAAAAGAGTGGATGACTGAGAATATTTGGAATTGCTGATGGGTATCTCCATACGTGGAGATATAAACAATGAATAATGGAACGCAAGAGTGGGATGATGGTCACACGTGTCCAACATCGGTGTAACAAGACCACGTGTCGTCGAGGTTCACCCTCGGAGAGACTTTTCACAGAGCCTGGAAATCGCAGGTGCTGCTTTATTCTATTTTCATTTCGAGTATGCGGGCCATACGTTTCGAACTCTTTCAACCGGATGTTTTATAGCTTTTTTTTCGCCCATGAAGGGCTAACTTTTTTTTTTCTTTTTTTTTTTTTGGCACACGAATAATTCGACGAAATTGAAGGAGAGAGAAAGAGAGAGGGAGGGGGGAGGGGGAGAAGTGGCAAATTAACCCCTTGGCAAGGTGGAGAAAATGAGGTTTTCGTAAAGCTCACGGTCGCCCTCGGAGAAAATGATTCGTCAGATTTATGAGTTAATCAGGATATTACGGTTCGGGGAGTCACTGGAGCTGAAACTGATCTCGAATTTCGAAACTTTACGGATCCAAGTGGAGGATGGATATTCAGTTTTTTGGATTGAAAAAAATTTTCGTTTTTTTTTTTAACGTGCTGGTTGATTTTGTAATGGAGATTTTGATTAATGATTTTCGTACCTTTAAAGTTTTTAAGGTTTCGCCATTTTAAAGACGTGGGATTTTTAGTATTATGAGAAAACCATTTTGAGTATTATTTAGAGTATTATGGGAGAAGAATTTTGAGTATTTTTTTGAGTATGAAAAGATAGCGATTTTGAGTATTATTTTGAGTATTATGGAAAATTATTTTGAGTATCATTTCAAGTATAATGAGGGAGCCATTTTGAAAATTATGGGGGTGATATTTCGAGTACAATCAAAGTGCCAATTTGAGTATTCTTTTGAGTATCGTGAGAGCGAAATTTCGAGTCTCGTGGAAAGCAGGTATAGGAAAGCAGGTTTTTTTTTTTTTTTTTTTTTTTTTTTTAATACTCGTATATGTCCCTCGCAGCGAATGGGGTTAAAAAACTGGAATGGTCAACGCACGACTAGGTTATGAATTTAGTTCCGGCCAAATTTAGTGCGTCCATCAAACGAACGGTCGACGGACGCAGCGGTGATTTCGCGCGCTTCATCGAGCGCAAAAAATTGCCGATGCGAGAGTCGTCATTCAAAGAATAGTAAAAAAATCGAAACGAATCGCGGCTTCCGGCCAGAAAATATCAGCGATCAGTTTCATTTAGTTTTTTTTATTCCTCCTTCATATATTCGAGTATGACGTTTGCAAAAAAAGCACCCAATTCGAGTCGAAACGAATGTTATACGCATTGCGTGTAGCAATCGTTTCGACAGCAACAAAATAACGAGAAAAATTAAATCGAAAAATCGAGCAAAACGAAAAAAAAAATTAATTTATCATCGAAACTGCAGAAGGGCACAGGGCAACTGGCCAAAACTTGTGCTATTATAGACGTAAACGAAAAATTCAAAAACGAAAAATTCGATGAATAAATTGCCGAAGAATTCAACGAGTCCAAAATTCCCAAAACATCAAAAAAGTTCGAAAAAAAAAATGTTTTTCTTTAAATAAAAATATAAAAAATGAATTAATTGTTTGGGTCAAACGAGGTATCAGAAGCCAGAAGTTTTGAAGGACTTTTAAACTCTAAGAGCACACCGGAAGTCAACTTGTTGCCGAGCATCTGCAAAAATTGAACCACTCCCCCCTCCTCCCTTCCCGACCTCGCCGGACAGGTGCCAAAAATTCTCGAACGAGAACCGATAAATTTTGCATCTCGTTCGAAAAAAGAGAAACGTGAAAAAAAAAGTACAAAGGCGAGGAAAAAGGAAATTGGCGTAGATCTGGGAGTAGGGGGATGACAGTTTTATGGGGTCGATGACCGTCAGGTTCTCCAACCCCACAGGTTGCGTATTCGGGCCGGATAAATTAACGACTTCGTGCCTTATCGGACTCGGTTGAAAAAAAAACAAAAAAAAAAAAAGAAAAAGGAGAGAAATAGTAAACGGCCGGAAACACTCGAGATTTCGTTTTTTTTTCAACCCCTTTCCATCAACTTGGCATGGGCTCGAGACCGAAATTTCCATATAAATTCGGAACTTCCACTACCCCTTTTCCCTCCAACCCTTTCGTCCCTTTTTTTGGCTCCGATTTCTCCACCGTCTAACTGGCCAGAAACTTTCGACGATTCTCTTTTCTTCCTTTACGTCCATTTTTCTCGAAAAACGTTTTTTTGTTTCGTACAGATTACTCGAACCCAAACAAACTCAAACAATCCATGTTTCAACTGGAGAAGTTACAAATTTGTAATTAACACAAACAAATGAAAATTTATAAATTATTCAATATTTCTTGTGAACCCAAACAAACTCAAACATATGAAAATTTCTTAATGTTTAAAAATGCCATATAAACCCAAACAAACCCAAACAAAAAAGAAATAGTTTAAATATTTTGAATAAGTCCAATCTAATATAATGTCCAAACCCTCTAAAATGTTTAATTAACCCAAATAAATAAATATTTGCAAATCAGCATAATTGTACATGAGATACGAGGACAGTCCCCAAAATAGCTAGAAGTCCTGATAATCAGCGTTACCTAAATATATCGGGTCCAATATCTCTTTGCATCTTAAATATATAAATAGAGTAACTGATTGTACCGAGAGCGTATTGATTTCGTTTTATTATTATTTCGAGCCACGACTCGATTTTATCGCGATACGTGGACCGCAGGAAATAAGCTTTTTGCTCCGCAGTTCGAAGTTTTGCTGACACCAACAACATCGCTCCGTTGTCGGCGACAGAATCGCTCTGACAAATTTGGCAATCGTTTTCTTTCTCTCCCTCCACCTTGTCCTTCATACTTCCGTTTTCCAACAGCCCTTCCAGCGAAAAATGGTCCCACGTACGTTTATCCTTTAAGCGCAGTGAACGAAAAAACTTTCAGGTCATAACGAAGAATAGATTATTCCTTAAAGCGAGACAATTAATTAAAACATTTAAATTCTTTATAAATAAAACTTTAAATAAATTAAATTGAATTTATTTACAAAATAATTAAATAACAAAAATGATAATTTAAAGATGTAAAAAATGCCTGAATATTTGCAAACGACAAAATTAATGTCTGATGAAGAAAAATAATGAATATTTAAAAATTATTTACCATTTCTATATTTCATTGAAAAACACAACAAAAACAAAAAACAAAGCAAAAGAAAGAAAGAAACGAAGTGCTGTTGGGGATTGACTAGGGACAATTCCTGGGGTGGAAAAACTTTGCTAATTATATGACCGTGGACTAATTTTCTTTGATGGATTTTCACGGGAATGACAAGTCAAATATTGGCTCACACGGTAAGGGACACCAGCCGGAGGGGAAACGCCAAAAGTTATGGGATGGAGTTTTCCTCGTGAGAAAAGGCTTTGGGGAGAGCTTTGGGGGTTTCGGGGACTCCGTTTGGGCTTAAGGGGACGAGGAGGAATTATTCAAAAGCCGCTCGAGTGTCTGAAGGCTGGGAGGAGTGAGCTGATTATACAAATTAGTTCCAGGGACGCATCGACACCGAGAACTTTACGTCCGTTCACGAACGGCTGTTTCTACTGGCCTCTCAGTCCCTGGCCAATGCTTCGGGGCTTTGAGCGTCTTGGGGTCGAGTTTACTCAGGATTTTGAAGACGGAAATGTCCGACGGGGGAAAAGGGACTTTGATCGTGCACTCCAGCTTCTACAGATATACAAAAAGGGCACAAAAAAAATGAAACCAAAAAAAAACGAACAAAAAAAGTAGGCGAAAGCTACGAGGAAAAAATGAGGATGAATAAAGAAAGGAAGAGGTCCAAAACTCCCGAGGGCACGAGTCCTTTAAACAGGAATCCTTTAACCTTTCGTCTCCGAACGTGAAAATTTTACCCAAATTTTCAATCGATATTCTTGTTTGTTTTTTTTTTTTTTTTTTTTGCTTATAAAACGAGAAAAGTTTGGGAAAATGCGAGAGAATTTTTTCCTCATAAAAAATGGTCGATTGATTGAGAACATTTTCCGAAGCTGGAAATTTTTTTTTTTCGTTTTTAAACTCTTAAAAGGGTCTATTTGATCGGAAATTTTCTGCTGATTACGAATATCGTGGAATTTTTATCGAAAGCACGACACGAAGAAACGAAAAACGTGTTTTTAGAAGTTTTTTACGATTTTTTCATAGAAATTTTGGGTTTTCGGGGAAATGAATGGTATAT
>JAPYZI010004247.1:0-29729 GCA_030523105.1 Ophioninae sp. A BG-2022a
TTGAATACAAATACAATTTACAAAATTCAAAAATCTTTTTTTTAATAAGAAAAATATTGAATACAAATACAATTTACAAAATTCAAAAATCTTTTTTTTTAATAAGAAAAATATTGAATACAAATACAATTTACAAAATTCGAAAATCTTTTTTTTTAATAAGAAAATAGTTGAACGTTGAAAATATGATTTGACGTTTGTGTCAACAGCAAAGATAATAATGCCCAATTCCCTGAACGTTAATGCGTTACATCGATGACCCGAATGTCAACCACGATTCATTCGATCTAATCGATACTTCTGTAGGCGCCTCATCTCCCTTTTCCTTCGCTTCGGTCTCCCGAGACTTTTCAATTATCTCACTGTTTTTCTCGCCATCTTTGTTTTTGCGACTCGATAATTGGCTGTTACGAGCGGATGTGTGACACAGTGGTCACCCATCCGAGTTCTGACCCTGAAAACGGAGATCGATAAAGCGGTCCACTGATAATTAAAATTTTCAAAAAATCAAACCATTTTTAAAAATTCAAGTTTCACAATATAAAAATTCGGAATTTTGAGGCTTCTGGTCATCCGTCGTTTTTGGCCATCACGAACGATCAACGATTCATGACCATTATCATTTTCGATACGAAAAAATCCCCAAGCATACCGAAACGCGTCCAGTCTTTGTATTTATCAAACCCAAACTAAATATGCAAAATGGCCGATAACGTCGTCATACGTTGAGCACACACGTGGCAATAAAAAAAAAAAAAATGAAAATCACAAATCGAACGCTGTCCGGGAAATTTGAAAAGTCACCTTACTTTTTGAACGAACCTCGTACATCTGAAAATTTCTGGTATACGCGACATTGGTGTGACACCGTTGAACTGGGTCACAGTAAATATATCAATCAATGAATTCCCCTCTGTTTCTTCGTCGCCCTCCCCTCTCCGGCTCCCTCCTACTGTGTCATGCATGGATCCGAAAACGAATGAAAACATCGGACACGCGAGAGATGAAGAAAGATCCAGACGAGCCTGATTCGTCGATGTTCCGGGACCGTCCGTATCGCGAAATCTGACGTCTCCATTGAGAAACGATTATCTATCTCCCTCTTGAGTTTCATTATTGTATTGTCAATCGTTCGCCAAGCGTATCGCGCTCGTAACGTTACTGGTGTTGTCTTGTTGCTTTGGGTTCCAGCTGACATGGGTATTCCACGACGACGAGGCGCAAATAAACAAAAAATTGCCGAAGGAGTTGCTACTCAGGTAAAGTAAAGAACAAAAATATGAACGTCTGGTAGATTACATGGGTATCAACCATCCGTGTTTTGGATTTGTATAAAAAAAACGAAAATATGAATTTTTTCATCGCAGAATCCTGTCGTATCTGGACGTGGTTTCGTTGTGCCGATGTGCTCAGGTGAGCAAAGCTTGGAACGTGCTGGCGTTGGATGGCTCCAATTGGCAAAGGATCGACCTCTTCGATTTTCAACGCGACGTCGAGGTACGACATTTTAAATTATTGTTTTTTTTTTTTTTTTTCGAGCACAAAGGATATACATTATTCATAACACTTGTCGGATTAGGTAGATATTCATTCCAGATATCTTGCATTCGCTGTGACATGGCCCAACTCACTGATAGTGTTACACGTTTTTAGTTTTTCTTTTTTATTTTTTTTTCTTTTCATTTTTATATACATTTTGCGTTACGTAACAAATATATGATTTTAAATATATATTATTTTAATGTGATATCATTAATAATTTAATAATAATTTAGTAATTTAATAATAATTTAATAATTTCATAATTTAATTAGTAATTTAATAATAATGTAAATATATCGGAAAGTTAACTCCCGTTGCATTCTCTTGGACATACTCGTCTTATTTTTTTGCCCATCGAAAAATGCCTAAAAATACACAATTTTAAAAATGCCTAAAAATACAAAATTTTGCTATTTTTGATGGCCCGCTTCCGGTATGTCTGAAAAGCAACCAAAAGACTTTTCGTGCCGAATTAAAATCCAATTTTGAAATTTTCGTTAATCGCTGTTTCTAGGGGCCAGTGATAGAAAACATCTCGAGACGGTGCGGTGGTTTTCTTCGGCAGTTGTCTCTGCGAGGATGCCAAAGTATCGGAAACAATTCGATGCGAACTCTCGCTCAGTCATGTCCAAACATCGAGGAACTGAATTTGAGTCAGTGTAAAAAAATCTCGGACGCTACCTGCGCGGCGCTGAGCAGTCATTGTCCAAAGTTACAGAGGCTCAATCTCGATTCTTGTCCCGAGATAACGGATCTCGCTCTTAAGGACATATCCGACGGTTGTCCCCTCCTGACGCACATTAATTTGTCATGGTGCGAATTGTTAACGGACAACGGTGTGGAAGCACTCGCGAGGGGATGCCCCGAATTGCGGAGCTTCCTGAGCAAAGGCTGCAGACAACTCACGGATCGTGCCATCAAGTGTCTCGCTCGCTTTTGCCCCAATCTCGAAGCTATCAATTTACACGAGTGCAGGGTAATCGTCAAATTTGATCAAACAGAATTTCAATTTTCATAGAAATTTTATTTTTATTTCTTTTTTAAATTATTTTGAATTTTTATTTTTATTTTTTTCAAATTTTTATTCTAATTATTTATTAATTTAAATTTGTATTACTTTCAAATTTGTATTTTATTTATTTTAATTTATTTTTAAATTAAAATGTAAATTTTAACAGAAGACGTTTCGGGGACTCATACCGAGGAATTTTGTCAATTTTGTCAAATCGTTGAATCACAGATGAAAGAAAATCAGATTTTATTTTTTTGTTTAATTCACTGTATTTATTGGTTTACGCTACGTTTATTTAAAACGTTGGATTTATAAATTATTCGTTTGCGTTTTTTTAATGAAAAATATTGTATCGAGAGAAAAGGTTTTACAGATATTTTTCACAAGTTTATCCAGCTAACAATTTTTGATAAATTTATTCAGCCGTTTCCGACTGATGTCAGGTTTCCATAAGTAATATAAACGATATTTTTCATTTGGCAGAATATAACGGACGACGCGGTGAGAGAATTGAGCGAGCGGTGTCCGAGGCTTCACTACGTTTGCCTTTCGAATTGTCCAAACTTGACGGATCCATCACTCGTCACGTTGGCCCAGCACTGTCCTCTACTCAGTGTTCTCGAATGCGTCGCTTGCACTCACTTCACAGATGCCGGATTCCAGGCGCTCGCGAGGGTCGGTTAAACCCTGGTGTATATGAACCCTCGTAAAAGTAACATCGTTGATAATTATGAAACCTGTGGACTCGAGGCTTTTTTCGTTTGGGTGATATCAGGGATATGAGAAGTTTCGCGACAAGGGTGATGAATTGCTCTTAACGGTAGGGTAGAGTTAATTCGTGTGAAAAGAGGCACAATTTTATGATTTTTTTTTAACGAAACAGTTAAAATCTATTTATTCAAAAGCAACGGTACATTAAAGTGTGACATTCGAAGAATATTCTGTCCGGTTTTCACGAAGGAATATTTTAAAATACGGCAATGGCAGCAATTTTTGTCAAGCGTTTCGGAAAAAAGTTTTATTGCGGTGCTCATCGTAACTCCGTGCTGGATTATCTGAAATCAAAAGCCGTATACCAGTCCTCCTTCGTCCGCTGATTAGGATAATATTTTCCCGGGGATTTCGTAAACGGCTCTTCGAAATTTTACCAAATTAGAGTGGACAATGTCAAATTGATAGACGAACAGCTGTCTTCTACAAAAATTTCTCAAATCGTAATAAATACAAATTCTATTACCATCCGAGCGCGTCGTGATGGAAATTATGTAAAATAGAGAATTTGGCTTTATTTTACATAATTATTTTACATAATTTGGTTCTATTCAAAATACACATTTTGATACTTGAATCATACGATTTTATCACATATTTGTGGAAATCCGTGGTAAACCAAAATTCGTTAGATATTTGTTTACGATTTCGAAAAAATATCGTCCGATATTTGTAACATTTTGTTTTAGCTCGCGCTAATTTTGTTTTACCGACGGGTGTGGAAGCTGCGTCGAAGTTTTTTCGCGGATGCGGTTCTCCCTCTTAACTTCGAAAAATCTCCACTCGTTTATACCTTTTTGCAAATTCAGATCTGATATTAAAGCTCGATATTGTTTTGTTTTGCAGAATTGTAGGTTACTAGAAAAAATGGATCTTGAAGAATGTGCACTCATCACGGATGCGACTCTCATACATCTGGCGATGGGTTGTCCACGACTGGAGAAACTCGTGAGTATCGAACTAAGAAAAAAATCGGACGAGTCCAAATCGAGTCCCATTTTCTTTAGTGATTTTCAGAAATTCGTAACTCCGTGAAGAATTGCTATGCCGGGGGAAAAAAAAACATCATTTTGAAGCCTGAAATCTCTAGTTTAGCAATATAGTGGCCAAACGTTTTTTTTTTAGCGTTCACGCTTTGTGATACAATGAAAAATAGCGGGAAGAAAACTTTTCGACCAAAATACAAAAAAAAGTCCTTATTTCAACTTTTTTTTGCTTTCGGTTGCTTTGGAAAAGAAAACGACCGAATTTAACCGCGGGTTATAGCGATACGTTAATTAATGATTTGTATAATTTTTAATTTAAAAACGACCCGACTTGAGTACCTTTTTTTTTTTTTTTTAATTTTCTTATCGTAGACGATTATGCAGACGTTAATAACGAAGCCATGTTTGATAAATAATCGTGTGAAATTTTATTAATGGATACAGAGTTTATCTCACTGCGAGTTGATCACGGACGAGGGAATACGACAATTGGCGTTGTCGCCGTGCGCATCGGAGAACCTCGCTGTACTGGAACTAGACAATTGCCCGCTGATAACGGACGCGAGCCTGGAGCACTTGTTGCAAGCCTGCCACAATCTTGAGCGGATCGAGCTTTACGACTGCCAATTGATAACGAGAGCCGGCATACGAAGACTCAGAGTACTTACAAATATTCATAGATATAATAATTATCCATTTTTAAATATTATTTTCAATAATTTTTTGCTTCGAGTAATCGCCAATGAGAATTTTTTTCATTAATAAATATTAATAGGTGTATAAGCCGAAGTTGATGGATGTGCAGTCTGAGTGCAGCTCGGACGATCACTGAAGTTAAGCAGATCGGAAGGAGCTGTTAATTGGATCAGTGATCGTTTAGGCCGTACTCTGGCTGGCGCATCGAATATTGGAATACCTCAAGATGATTTATTGATTCCCCTTTTTTTTTTTTTGTTAATTACAGACGCATCTGCCGAACATAAAGGTGCACGCGTACTTCGCTCCCGTGACACCGCCACCTAGCGCCGGTGCATCGAGACAGCGATACTGTCGGTGCTGCGTCATACTGTGATTCCTCCGGGTACTCAGCGAAACGTGAATCGTCCCGGTTTTTTTTTCGTGTGCAAGAAGAAAGCAACGAGAGCGAGGATACGAGGATCGAGAAAAACCTGCGGGATGAACAAGGAACGCGAGCTAAAACGTTTAGCCGGCTCGTCCCGACAAAACCGTTCTTAACGGAAGTGGCGCGCCGTGTGCGAAAACGGCGAAGTTCCGCTCTCGCGAGTGATACTCGATCAGTCGCAAGAGGTTATTGTACCAAGGGTGATCGTGCGAAGAGCGCGTAGGATTACAAGCGTTTTTCGCACGGCTAACGAAAACCCCGAGAAGATAATCGTCGATAATCAGTCAATCGTCAAACGCTGAGAAAGACCGTGAACGGTCACGAAATTTTTTCACGGAATTGACGAACGCGTAACCGATATCAGTGTCAAGTCATTGCCGACAGCACCGAATAATAATCGTACGTGCGAAATGAAAACAAAATATGAAAATGATAAAACGAAACTACATTGTCAAAGGAAATCGGAATAGTTCGTTCGTATTTTGTTTTCCCGACAATCGATCTTTCGGATCTAACGTTGTCGCTGCGCATTTATTTATTACACTTATTTCGGCGTCGTTGCTCTTTCTCTCTCCCTCTCTCTGTCTATCTCTCACTCTCTTTCTATTCGTTTCGTTGTTTTTTCATTTGTTTTTTTTTTTTTTTTTTTTTTTTTTTTTTTTTTTTTTTTTTTTTTTCTTTTAATCGCGGTCCGATATATCAACAGTTAAACGTACGGATTTAGGAGAGCACACAGACTGAAAAAGCAAATCAAAGATTTCGCCGGAGAGAAAAGGGAAACCAGAGAAAAAAAGGAAAAACCGATAATCGCGTAAACGCTTGGTTACGACTTTAGAAACGCGGCGAATCAAACGCGAAGAAAAATAAATCGCGGTCTCATTTATCCATGCGCGAATGAGCAACGAAAACAACATTGACTAAACAAAAAAAACAAAAAAACAAAAAAAAACATGAAAACCACTCGGCGGCCGATACGCTTTGAAATGGCAAGACTAAACCGCTACCTGTACTATCTAATACGAAGCTAATTTTTCGTAATAACAAATAACAAATAAATGGCCACCGTGGCGGCGTTCTGCGAAGAAACGAAAAGAAAGAAAAAAAAAAACGACGTTTAATTTTATCGCGCCTATAGTAACGAAATCGGCCATTATTATTATTGTTACTACATAAGACTAGAGTCCCATGCGGGAGAGGAAACACTGTCGCGGAAATTTCGAGAAATGTACTGAAATGCCAGGAAATCCGCGACGTCGTTTTTTTTTTTTTTTTTTTTTTTTTTTTTTTTTTTTTTTTTTTTTTTTTTTTTTTTTTTTTTTTTTTTTTTTTTTTTTTTTTTTTTTTTTTTTTTTTAATCATTTCATTATAGATTAGGGACACATACGGCGGGGTTAGCCTGATGACCGAACGTCGATTACTGATGAATCTTCAACTGACAAAACTTTGAGAAATTCGACGCGATCCGATGAACATTTTTCCAGTGTCTTGCAAATATTAGGTTGGATAGTTCGTAGCGTTTTTATATTTTCTTTTGTTCTAAAACGATTCGTTTGCTGTTTGGCAATGTGTATAATATTCATTCGACAGAGATCTTTCTGCTCTGGAAAACTGTGCTAATCGTCTTTTTCAGTAATTCAATTTTTCATTACTTTTGACGCTTGGAAATTAAATATTCAGGAGTTAAAAAAGCAACATTTTCAAAACCTGCTTTTCGCATTTTCGATAAAATTTTCGACGTCCCGGGCTGCTTCAGCAGCTTTTTGGCGTCTATGAAAAACGAAGGAGAAAAGGGCGTCGAAAACGTTTTCCTTAATATTCCATTTTTAAGCTTCGAAATTAATAAGAAATTAAATTACTTAAAAAGACGATTGGCACAGTTTAGTAGATCACAAAGAGCTCGTTCGAGTAAATATTACACTTTGTCAAACAGCAACAAAAAAAAATCGTTACAAAACAAGAGAAAATGTAAAAACGCTACAGACTTAATCCCCGACCTGATACAATTTCCTACAGAAATACGTAGGAATCTCTCGATTTGTTGAAAAATCGTTTTATTATTTTAACAATCATCGTTATTATTATTACCTTTTTATTTCGCTTATACCCTCGCCGGTTTTTACATCTCTTCCTTTCTTTTCTTTTTCTACTGTTTTTCATCGTATCCCATTTTTTTTTTCGAACTTCCGCGCGTTGAAAAATTCCGTTTATTTCTCCGTACAGGGTGAATCATGAATCAGATTTCTCGTACACGGAACTTACCATTTTATTAATGAGTTTTAACTCGTCTCTGGAATAGTGTTGTCCTTCGGGGATTTTGTAATTCCCGCGATGTATGACGTACCTCGTTACTGCGCAATCGCGTTCGCACGTGCATAAAAGCGACGCAACGAAAATCTCTCTTTACAACGAGGCCCGGAGTGCGAAAAAACGAAACCGCGGTACGAACGGCAAAAATCGTGTATTGAGAGAAAACGACAAAATTTGCAAACTTCCCGTCGTCGAAGACGCTTATAACATTAGCTGAGAAATCGAACATTGAAAAAAAAAACACAAACAAAGAGATAAACACGAAAGGAAAAAAAGGAACAAAAAAAAACGCGGTTGAAAGAAACGTAAATTTACCGTACGTTATGAGAGGAAAATAAAGAGGAAAAGTGAAAGCCGATTTATGGCGCGTAATCTTCGTAATCCTTGATAATAGCGTTTAAGGAACGTAATCGCGTACACGTACATAGATAACAAATGAAGTAACGATAATAATAATAATAATAATTGCGTTGAATGGACGCGCCCTCGTCGTCATCGCTGTTGTTTTTATTATTGTCGTTATTTTACACATAAGGAAAAAAAAAGCAAATAGGTTATGACGAGAAAAAAACGGGGAAAACGGAAAACCCGGAACACATTAATGAATATGAAAATAGATAAGATATGTTTTATACGCTGCATGTTGTCCTCTTACCCTCGTAATAGCGGAGGGAAAAAAAAAAAACCTGTGTACGAGTTTTGTAACTCATCGACTCTTAACGAGAGCGACGTAACTCGTCGCTACACTTTTTTGAATGAGCGATCCTTCGATATGTGTACACTCGTGATTACAAATACGTACTCACTTATGAGTGTTTTTATATTTCGATGGTTAAAAGAAGGAACTACATTTTCGTCTAGAAAGTTCTTTGGAGAAGTGTTTTTTTTTTTCGAAAAAGCAATGATCCGAAATAAGGCGACTGATGACACATGAAAACTTGATATTAAGAAGGCGCTCCACTCGCGAGAAAACTTCGACGCAGCCGAAGCTCCGACGGTAAAACAGAATTTAGCGCGAGCTACCGTTATCTACCGCGGAGCTACTTCGATACTTTTCTATGTTTGTACTTGTCAATTGTAACGTTTGCGAAAGTGCTCGGAAACCAGTTTCGTAAGATATCGAATACGCTGTGAAAAGTTTATCGATTTGCGATGAAACGACACTTTCGAAATTCATTCGGAGTCAATGTCGAGTTTGTAGCAAATTTCGAGATTTTTTTTATTTCACGTTTCCGATGAAACTTTCAGGTTGTAACAAAATGGCGTAGGATCTTTGTCGATCGTTTCACTTTCTGTAAAATCATGTTATCAAATAATTCAAACGTGATTCAGTCACGAATGTTGTAAGATTGAATTTTTTTTTTTTTTTAGAAATCTGCGACGCCGTCTGTTAAAATAATATTGACGAATATTCTCGCACATATCGTGATTCGATAATCTTTTAAATTATTGGGTAAGATTATTTTATAGACAACGAAACGATTCGCAAAAAATATTCAACGGAAGAGTGATACAAACTCTTCAGCTTTTCGTGTTCAACTTTGACCTTGAATAACTTCTTAAAGATCACATTTATCGGGAATTTTATTTACCCAGTAGACGTTTTCTTTTTTGTTTTGTACAACGTTAAAATTCCGTGAAAAGTAGCGAGCGAAGTTTTCTCAAGTTTGTTGTTCGATTTACCATTCGTATGGTAAATGGAAGTCCGAATGAAAATTAACCTCTAAATTAAACGAGAGCCAAATTAAATTTGAAATTAACCTCTAAATTAAACAAGAACTAAATTAAATTTGACCGTCTAAAAGGAGCTTTGACGAAAAAATATTCCTTTTTTTAATCATCCCAATATAAATTTGTGCGAGCATGGATGTGTATGAATAAAAACATGTACTTGCGCGCGCATACGTACACACATAGCAGGGCGATGTCTGTCCCAGGATATTCGATCACGTCTAATTTTCTCACGAATCGCCGTTGGCCATGCAGCACCCTTTTCTTTTTTACGAAAAAAAAGGAAACGAAAAAAAAATGAGAGAAGACGGAACGCAAAACCAGGAATTTTTTCGAAACGCGTATTTTCGAAGTTAACGGAGGAGAAGCGAGTTTTTGTTTTTCTCGATCGGTTTTATTTTGAGTATTAATCCAATTTACACACGCGTATATATTAGGTTGGGGATTAAGTTCGTCGTTTTATATTTTCTTTAATTTTACCATTTTTTTGCTGTTTGTCAAATTGTATAATATTCATTCGATAGTGATCTTTCTACAAAACTGTGCTAATCCTCTTTTTGAGTAATTTAATTTTTCAATTTGAAGGTTAGAACTGTAATATCCAGGAGGTAAAAAAACAAAATCTTCGACGTTGCAAATGTCCACGGTTGCTTCAGCAGCTTTTCGGCCTCGATGAAAAGCGATGAAAAGCAAGTGTCAAAAATGTTGCTTCAAATATACAATTTCCAAGCCTCGAAATTACTACAAAATTAAATTAATCAAAAAGACGATTCGCTCAGTTTGGTACAAGGTAATTCCGGGATGGATGGCCAAAAGGGAGAGGTCGCCTTCCGAAATAATGCGTGAGACTGTTGGCTAGGTGGCGCTAGTAACCGTGACGCGCGTGGGAACAAGGTTACGTGCAAATTTTCGTCGAAAAAAAAAAATAAAAATAATAAGCCATAGTTTAAAAAAAACTACGGCCCACTGTCCCGGACTTACCCTAGCAGAAATATCTCTATCGAATGAATATTGAACGGCAACAAAAATCGTTGTAAAACGAAAAGAAAATACAAGAACGCCACGAACCGATTTCCTAACCTAACACTATTGAGGGAGTTACACACGTTCAGTAACGCACCAATTGTCCCGTTAGTGACGTGAAAATCGAGGTTCGAGAGGAGGAGGTACGTAACGTGAACAATTCCGAAGAAAAAAAAAAAAACAGAACAAACCGAGAGTGTGATCGAGCAAGTGTTTGGCTGTGCAATAGATTAGGGAAAGAGTAAAGAGAATTGGAAGAGTGAGAGGGAGTGGGGGAAGGAAGAGGGCGGGAGAGAATAGAGTTACGAAAGAGACGACGAAAGAACAGACGTTTTTTCGGGTGAGGTCGGCACGAGTATTCCCGTCTTTGTCATTCGGTAGCAAATATCGATATTATACATAACGAATGAAACCGAGTCAAGAAGGAAACAAAATAATGCAAAATTGTCAACTCGATCGTTCGAGAAGAGTATCAGAGAAATGGCGGGCGGCAGGGAGAAGGAGGGGGGGGGGGGTAGGAAAAGGGTTTAAGAGGAAGAGAGATAAAAAGCAAATATTACCGTCCTTTCGATAAAATATCGTAGTATTAAATCAATAATGAAATTTCCGAATTCAATCAAGGCAATCACTGCCAATACGCCGACGAACCCCAATACAAAACTATCTTTTATATGAATGTAAGATCGATGACACGTTCGACAGAGATATTGTTTTTTTCGTATCTTTTTTTTTTTTCGTTCTTTTCTACGTGTCTCATAAAGGGGAAAATACGACGAGATAGTGGAATACACGATGCCGAACCATGTCGATATTTCGCGCTGCTTCGACAAGCCCCGGTCTACCATGTATATATTTTCATTAATGTATATGTACAATAAAATATGTTCGAGACAACAGGAATAACGATCAAGAATATCATCGATATTTCCGTTTCGCTATGCTATTTTTTCGCTTCGTCAATTTTTTAATTGTTTTGGAGGAAAAAACGAAAAGAATTTTCTTCAATTATTCAAATATTTTACCAACTGCCAAATATTCAAATATTTATTTATAAGTAATAAATAATATTTATAAATAAATATTCAAATATTTAGCCAAGATCATACAAGGATAAATTAACTTTTTAAATTATATTAATAAAGTTAACGATCAATTGAATCGAACTAAAGTTTATGGAAACAATATTTTCGGGTTTATTGCAAATACGTTCGTTTATTTTATTTTTATTAATTTCTTTAGAATTTTTGATATTTAATTTTTCATGGCCCTCATCATTACAAACAATGGCCAGTAACAAATCGTTTAGTTATTTAAACGATTTTCTACTGTAGGGCTTTCCAAACACTTTTTTTTCTTCTCAAGCTGCTAAACGTTCCGAAAAAAAAAAATTCACCGCAATGTTTGTTCAACAGAATTTTCGTTTCCCGATTAAAAGCGAATCATCCCTCGAGCGACACGATGGAAACACGTGCCAACGACGAAAACGATACGTTCGATTATTTCACGTTTCACCCGGTGGCACCGACGATTTTCCGATTGGAAATTCTCGTTTCGTACTCGTTACCGGATCGTTGATGGATTCAATCGCAACGCAGTCCTGAGGCACAGTCGATTCGGCATTTCGAACTACGAGCTCTTCGGGGCCACTACGATGTGCCCAATTTCATCGATATTCCGGATCACGGAAATTCTCGGGTTAATTCTCGTTGCTCGAGCAAGTACGTGACAAGGATGAAGGCAGAGGATTTTTAGTGATGAATATTAAAGGACGAACGTTATATTTTATTATTATTATATTTTTTATTAATAAGTGTGTGTGTGTGTTTTTTTTGTCAGCTTTTTGGAACGATGAAACAGTCGTGGAAACGTTGTATTGGACACCGGAAAACGGACACGACGAATGGGAATTTTCCGTTATCGGAAATAAAGTCCCATGGAACGAAGCGAAAATTTTGTGCTCCTCGGAAAATTCACTAGGACCATCTTTGCACGACGAATCGATTGAGAACGATGCGACTCGAGAAAATTCAACCAAGCTGCCAATTAAAGACGAGTCTCGTTTTGGCAACCGATTAGCCGTGCTTCACGAGAACAACGCTACTTTCTGGCTCGCGGAAATGATTTCCGAATCGAATTACCGTTAGATTTTTATCACTCAAACGTTTTAGAAAAAACAAAGTTTTGTCAGCTCGAAACGATCTGTTTGGAGAAATGAATTTTTTGTTTCAAGAACTAGCCAGAAAACGAAGAGTGTTTTTGGTGTAATGATTCTGGGGATAGATTGAAACAAGCATAAAAATAGTGTATTTTTTTTTACGGATTTAAAACTTGCTTAAAGTTGGTCGAAACGAAAATTCAATTAAGAAAATACTGATTGTGGTAAATTTTGTGAAATGCATAAAAATTCGAATAAATCGCTGCGTTTGGTTTTTCATAATCGACGCTCGATAATTGTACCGATTTTTGGTGACTTTCATTTTGAAAATTACTCGAAAGTAATAGCGATTCTATCCAACCACGAGATTTCAGTATGGCGCGAAAATACAACGAAATTTTCAAATTTCCGGGATGGGAATCTGGCCTATCAGAAGTAACGATATATTAACGGATTTTTTTAAATATTCTAATTCACAGGATACGACGGGTTGTGGATCGGCGGCCACCGCAAAAATTCGAACGACCATTGGATCTGGATAGAACACGAAGGACGAAAAGAAGTTCCAATCCCATGGACGTCCATAATGGCTAATTATGCGAAACGGCGAAACGCCAATAACACTCTCGATCGACAAGAAACGAAAAATTGTCTGATGTTCGATCAAATAGGCCACAACTTGCCAGTACTCGTGCCGGCCGATTGTAACCTGCTAAAGCCATTCGTATGCTCGCGAATCGGTGAGACAAAACAATTTTTGTGATTCATCACGCTTGCCGTACACACTCGTAACATTCGCGTTATCCAAACGTGGAGAGAAAAAAAAAGAGAACATTGTTTCACGGCTCCATCGTAAATCTTCAAAACGAGTTACGGAAATTAATTTTCTCGAGAAATGAATTAAACGCTTATCACCTCGTTTGAATATCGATCGGACAAGATTTTACGTCGTTGCGGTTTCGTTAAATTTTTTTTTTTTGCCATTCGCAACCCTGTCAAGTTTACGTAACGCTTCTATGAAAAATTTACATGTCGGAATGCATTGAAGATTAATGGCTAATTAAGAATTACTGCCGAGTTGTCCATTTCGCACGAATGATTTTTATGATTTTTTTAAATACCTATTTATGCATGATTGTTGTAAATCAAAATTCGCAATTTTCTGGGATTGAAAAAAAGAGCACCGAATACAAAATTTCTCATCACTCGCGTGATAATAAGCAGAGAAATACACGAGTATTTTATTTATCTGGTATTTTTTATAAAAATGGCTAGCTTTTGTCAAAAAGATTTTATTTAAAAAAATAGCAATTTTGAAAAGCCTCTTTCAAAAATGTTCAGTTCTTAAAAATAACAAATAAAAAAAATTCCAGCAAATTCCATTTTGAAAAAAAAGGTTTCATTTTCTGAACAAACAACAAATTTTAGCCAAAGTAGACACTTTTGAATAAAAAAAAAAACATTACACAATTTTATAAAGTTTTTTTCCCAACAAGAAAATTTTCAATCTCGACAATTGTATATCAAGAATTTATTTTTCGAAAAAAATACATACTGACAAACTTTTTTCACAAACGCTGTACTTTTTGAAAAAGAAAGTCATTTTAGCCAATTTTTATTTTAATAACGTAATTTTCCAAAAATTGCGCAGTTTTGAAAAATAATACGGAGAGGTGTCGAATAATCGTGAAATTCCCAAGTATTTTTATGGGAAAGTTATTTCGAAATAACGGTTATCCATCCAAGTCTATACAGAGGCACCGCTACTTAAAAACGAAAGATCATCAACGCCACGCACCGATCGCACGTTCACCACTCGATAAATTCGTCTTTTTTAAAGTTCATTCCTCATCATCGATTGCTTACGTCGGTTACAGTGAGAAATAAAATTGGTGGAAGGATCGTCGAAGGGAAGAGCGTCATTGTAGAGAGCTTGCGTTACACAATATTCAGCGTGGACGAAGGTGAAGAACCGCGTCGCGCGGACAATAATTTAGGTTATCGTCGATTAAACGGTGGTGGCGTTACGTGGATGGATGCGCGTCGGGAGTGTCGAATGAGAGGACAATATCTGGCTTCAGTATTGAGTAAAGAAGCCGCAAAAAAGATTGCGTCGATCATGATGAAAAACAGGCCATGTAAGCATTTGCACAAGCTCGATTTATTTGTCTCAGCAATTTTGGCATTATTCGTTAGGTTGTTGAATAATTTAATATTTATTTTGATAAAGAACGAAAAAACAAAGCAAATACAACGTATCATTGAATTTCTCGATTAAGACTGGGCCGCACTCGCGACAAAACTTCGACGCAGCTTCTGCTCGCGTCGGTAAACAAAATTAGCCCGAGCTACGTCTATCGACCGCTAGGCAGCATTGTCGCTTCGTGTATGAATATATATATGTACATACGTACACAACGGAAATTTGGAGATGTCGCAGCGACGGCATTTGCCGGAACTAACTCTTACAAATGTCGGACGATATTTTCTCGAAAGCGTAAACAAATACCTTAAAATTGTGGTTTCCCACCGATTGCCACAAATATGTGATAAAATCGTATGATTTAGATACCACAATGTGTGTTTTGAATATGGATTCGCGGCTCTTATCCCCTTCAAGTCGTGGCATTAGTCAAGCCAACGAAGTCAGATGTGCATAGAAGGACAGTTCTTAAGGATTATATGTGCCGATTCTGCTCGGGACTGCCCCCATTGGTAGTTCTCAAGTAGCGGCGCTGACGGCGGTTTTCATTCTCGCTCTCGCTTTCTCTCGTTGGGAGAATGGTGGATTTCAACAAACAAATCCAACATTTGATTCGCTTCGAACTCTCCATTTCTAAGGAAAAATGTCAAAAAAATATTCTAAAAACGTTTTTTTGCATTTTCCCAGTCCAATTTTGTACTTTCGGCAAAAACTCGGGCATATTCGTAATCAGCAGCAAATTTCCGATTAAATAGACCCTTTTAATAGTTTTAAAACGGAAAAAAAAATTTTTCGACTTCCCCGGCCACTTTTCCAGAATCTCAAAAATCTCAAAATTTCGAAGGGTCGTAGGGTCAGCTTCTTATGTGCTAGGGAGATTCATTTGGAGGGATTGGAAAAGGTTTTTGCCTAACTTAAATAATGGCGTTGGATTCGTATCGATATCTCTTATAGTTTACCCGGAAAGTCCACGTGAAAATTCGCAAAAAAAGAGGCAAAGGGGTATGTATGGAAAAATTTGCAAAAATCGATGGTTCAACTTTAAAATTCTGCCAAAAATCGAAAAGTTATCGGATTTTAATCATTAAAAAAGCATTTTCAAGAGAAAAACATAACGAAGAGACTGAGCACAAAGTGGAGTGCCAAATCCCAAAAGAAAAAAAGTTATCGATGATTGAGTGGAAAAATGTATTCTTCCCAAAAATCGAAAAAAATTTTTGATTTTTTATATTTTTTTTAATGGTCTATTATGATGTAATTTGATCCCCTGAACACGAATCTACCATCCATTTCCCCCAAAACCCAAAATTTCTATGAAAAAATCATAAAAAACTGCTAGAAAGGTGTTTTCGACGAAATTATATTCGAAATATTAATAATAATTCAGGGGTTGATCCGGAAACCATACATGCTTGTATCAATCGACTCAGAATTTCACCCCTAACCCTCAATTTCACGGATGACGTTTCGTCGTGGGACACCCTGTATATCTTATATCAACGATTCGTAAAAAAAAGCCGATTACTCAGTGGCGGGGGCGCTAACTTTGCGGCGGTCTTCCATAACAGCTGGTCGCTCGCAGTTTGAGTTGTAGAATATTTGTCTCCAAGCCGCCCATAAGAACTGTCCTTCTATGTACGTCTGACTTCGTTGGCCAAGCTCACTATTTTACATCATTTCCATCACGGCGCTCGCGTGGTAATAGAATCTGTATTTTTTTTTTCGATTTGAGAAATTTCGGTAGAAGACAACCGTTCGTCCATCAATTTGACGTTGTGGCGCCCTCTTAAGCTACATGTTTATTTCGTGCAAACATTTAAATGTATGGCTGATCACAGCTATGGAAAGTATCTGGTTGGGCGCGTCGAGCCAGAACGGTACAGAGTGGAGATGGTCGACAACAGGATTGACCTTGCCGGCGAAACGATCTTCAACTATGGATTTTCCACCTTGGCTCAGTGGACATCCAAACCCAAATTCACCAATCGATGGTCGTTCCAAATCACACGGTAGATGCCTCATTCTCGATCGACATCTGTGTCCAGAACGTATTAGTCCCGTTTTTCTGGACGTGGATTGCCAGAAGAAGCGACCATTCGTTTGTCAGCACGGTAGTTCATTCGCGTATTTCCCTACTGAGTATTCCTATTGTTTCTTCATTTTTAGTCGTCACTTTAAATTATATGCAATAAGGTTGACATTTGCTTATGCCAGAATGCGTTTTAGTATAATTCAGTGGCTTGATTGGATTTTATAGTATTATAAAATTTCTTGACATACTTCTTAGGAATTGCAGTTTTATAAAATGCAGTGCAGTTTAAGTAAATACAATTTTTTGAAGGCAAAGTTCTAAGATTACAAATTGCTTTGGCAAGCACTGATCATATTTTGAGTTCTTCCGTCTAACGTTTAGGATGTAAGAGCCTTCAACTACCAGAGTATTTCAAATACATGCCATGGACCTAATTATAAAAAATATTAATTCAACTAATCAGTCGTGATCTTTATTTTAATATCTTTACGTTTGTTTATCGCAGGTACGATTGAACGTCCCAAATCGCAGCTGCAAAAAAAGGAAGTATCAGAAGTATCCAGGCGAATTTTCGGGACAAATGGAATCTTGGAGTTTTCCAATGATCGCATGTTTTGGGACGAAGGAAGGATTCATTGCTCGAAGAACAATAGTCGAATGGCCAGTATAGTTGACCGGAATACTCTATCGGCGGTTCTCGAACGAATGGCTGACTTACGTATGATTCCTTTCCCAGTAAAGCGAAACAACATTGTTTCGCGCGATGGATATGCAACAAGCGGATATCCAAAAATCCAGGAGTATTATTGAAGTATTTATCATTGATTCGCTTTTTCCCAAAGATATAGATCACGTTTGGTTGGGCGGAAGGACCCAGAAAACGGAAGATGGTTGGAGATGGCTGGACGAAGCAGGACGTGTTATAACTCGCGAGAACATCGGGACGCGAAGTTCATGGTGTTTCGGTAATGCAAACGGTACCACATTGCTGGTAGCCGAACCCAACAATTGTCTCAACCTGGATCGCGAAGGACACGATTTGCCATTGTTTTATGGACTCCCGTGCAATTCCACCAGACAATCCGTTCTCTGTAGTCTGAATGCTGGTACCAGCAATGCTTCATCGAATTCATCAGCACACGTGGATGAACCAAAGGATTTTCATGAATTGGTTAAAACTATAGGCCCGCTTCAAGTTACTCTGAGATCGCTCTTCCCAGTTCCGGTGACTGCCGAGGAGAGAATTCAAACTAACAGTGAAAACACATTGTTCTCTACGAGCTACGAAAGTCACCCAGATTTTGTTGATCACTCCGCCAGCAGCTCCACCACTGCGATCTATTTTGATTCCCAGCGTTACAACTCTACCAATGAAACTGACCAATTAAATAGTTGGAAGGGAGAGGTACAAATTTGACCGAATTGCGAATTGATCGAATCATCAAACCGGAGGGGTTGAGAGATATGTCAAATTTGTACAAAGCAATGAAATAATGATTCACGACAAGTGACTATGTTTCTAATAATGATTTGATACTCGGCTTCGCATTGGAACTCATCATGCTACTGTTACATTGATCAATGTATGCCTCTTAGCTGCCCAAACGTCTTCCACATTATAGAGAATCAATAAAAACTACTTATTTGAATATAACTCTTAACTTCCTATATACTACTAAATTTCATATTAAGATGAAATGAGGAAAAAACTTACGCCGATTTTTAAATTACGTCGCTAGAGGTTATAAGTATTGTTGAATCGCAGCAGATTTGACAGTTTTTCAAACATTCCACATTTCTTTTCGATCGATTTGTTCATTTGGCGCACATGGTATTTAAAAGGGTTTTTTTATATTCATAAACGCACATTTATCAAGAGATAATATGTTTATTGTATAATTCGATGCTGCGCATAGGGACAGCGGTCTACGATGCCGGCTCTCAAGGTCGCATGCTTTGAAGGTTACTCTCTCGTGTATATAACATTGAATATCAAAATATTTTTACCGTACAGCAAAATTCTTGCTGGCACGCTAGTTTCATATTTCTTTTGTCAATAACATATTGAGTTTTTCATTCCACGAAAATATCAAAGAACTCAAACGTGTTCGTTGACGATACGAATTCAGAACGCTACTGTCGGTCGGGAGTATCGTTTCCGCCATCACGCGGAAATTCTCGTAACATTTCGAAATATGCTTTCCATCGTCGCTAGTGTGTTTTGTTTTTATTGTAATATAAATAAAGATAAATAGGTGAATTCAAATACGGAGCATACGGTATTTTAATACCCCACAGGTATGTTCTACGTAACTTTTATCAATTACGCGTGTAACAAAATATTGTATCGGACTCGCGATAATAGCTAAACCATAGGGTATCTAAGCTATAACCTATAAAAGAATACGCGGATAAACGTTTTCGTGAGATCACAATACGCGGCTGTTTTTATTTTTCGTGAAAATTGTGTAAATTGTTAACGATGTTAGAGAATATGTAACAGGAGGCTATCTCGTAAGCTCGTTACTTATCGTATGCTCTCTTCCAGTGTAAACATGAGTAAATACAGGCGTAAAGTATCCTCAAGCGAGGACAGTGACAGCGAAGAGGAACGTCGAAGAAAGGATATTAAGGAGCGAGATGAGTTCGCGACCAGACTTAAAGCAAAAGATGACTCCAAAGTGCGCAAAGTTGCCATGCCCGTCGGGTCTGGTGCTGGTAAGCGTCCCAAATAATCTTTTTTTACTCGGCACAAACAAATTGTTTCATATCCTTGAATAACGGTAACAGCGGAAGCAGCCAAGAGACTCAAAGTCATTGAGGAGAATTCCAAAGACAAGCTTGTGCCAAAGTTGAGAGTAGAGTCGCGACGGAAATACTTGGAGAAGCGTAAGGAGGACAAGGTGGCCGAGCTGGAGGCTGATATTCTGGACGACGAGTACCTCTTCGAGGACAAAATGTACGTCGCATCGCTTATTTTTTCTAAAACGCGCTCGCTGTATGTTTTTAATCTTACGTTGCGTTACAGATTGACAGATCGAGAGAGGAGAGAGAGACAGCACAAGAAGCAATTGCTACAATTGGCCAAGGAGCATGAGAAAGCACGGGAACTCGAGAGGGTACAGAGGTATCACATGCCGGAGGAGAAAGGCAAGGGGGACAAAAGCGATCAAGTAGATCCGGAGCCTGTCCAATCGGAGCAGAGCAAATGGGAGTCTGATCAGATGACCTCTGCAGTTTTTCGATTTGGCGCTAAAGATCGAAAAGGTATAATTATCATAAGGTTCGAACAGCAACGTTTCGAACTGCAACAAGCGCTCAGTTGCAGTTCGAAACGATTCAATGAATCAACAATAACATTTCACAATTAGCATGATAATAGCTAAAGAGATGCGAGAATATTTCTATTCTCAGAAACATTGATATTTTCTGCAAAATAGCTTCTAACGATTTCTAAGATTTCACCATTTTCGTTCAGTACCAAGCGTGTATTCACTATTATTACTGAGTAGTTATAACATTACGAATGTTGAATGTAACAATAAGTGATCGAATGAGTCGTGAAATGAATGTCGCAATGAATAAATGTGCGGTAAGATTAATTTGCGAATAAAATGTATATAATAGCTCGTGTTTCTCACCATTTTCAATTATCCTCAGCTCAACAGGATTACGAGCTTTTGCTCGAGGATGAAGTCGAATTCGTTCAAGCGCTGCGAATGCCCGGTAGCGCGAAGGACAAGAAACGCGACGTGCCACCCGAACCTCAGGAGAAGACTCTGACGACGATCGAGGAGACAAAGAAGAGCTTGCCGATCTATCGGTTCCGTAACGATCTTATAAAGGCCATTAAGGATCATCAAGTCCTTATAATCGAGGGTGAAACCGGATCCGGTAAAACGACGCAGATACCCCAGTATCTCTACGAAGCGGGTTTCACCAACGATGGGAAACTGATCGGTTGCACCCAACCGCGACGAGTCGCCGCGATGTCCGTCGCGGCCCGAGTCGCCCACGAAATGGCAGTCAAACTTGGCAATGAGGTTGGCTACGCCATTCGTTTCGAAGATTGCACCTCGCAGAGAACGAGAATAAAATACATGACGGATGGTACGCTGCACAGAGAATTCCTTAGCGAACCCGATCTCGCGTCTTACAGGCATGTAGACAATGCAATTCTTTTTTTTCAACCTTTGCTTATTGTTCGTTCTCTGGTGTCCTTGACGACACGATGCCGTCGTAAGAGTCCTCTTTTGCAGCGGAATGCAACATATTGTGAAAACGAAAACGTGGTATTTTTATTTTTCAAGACATTAAGAGTAATCCGCTTATCAAAACGGTCTAATTCGCGTTTATTGATACAGAAAATAGTTTACGATTTCTGTAGAGCTTTCGCGGCTTGGACGTTTTTGAATACAACAAATAGAAAATTTTTTTAGCGCGTCTATTGAAAAACACCGTTTCCTGACTTAAATATAATAATTGGAATTCAATAAAAAACGGTATTGATAATAATCGCAATCATGGATCGATCGTTTTGAAAAAAGAGTCCGTTTCAGGAAAACCGATCGGAAGTTTTGTCCTTGCGTTTTTCGCATAGACGCACTCACTTCGATTTCGAAAATGGATAAAGGAAGCTTCATATGTAGAAGGAAATAAAAATCTTTTTTTTTTAAATTAAAGGATGAGCCTTTGATACTGAAACTTCCGTTAAAGAACGAATGGAGGACTATGTTTTTCGGTGGGAAATCCAAGTACCACGAAGTGCCAAGAAAAGTTTACTCGTGCTGTCCGGTAGTCCTCTTTATTAGAAGATTGAAGTGATCGTTAAAAAATGTTCGACCTCTAATTAATATATTCCGTGTTGTTTCCAGTGTAATGATAATCGACGAGGCCCACGAGCGAACTTTACACACGGACATTCTGTTCGGTCTGGTGAAGGACATAACGCGATTCCGGAGTGATCTGAAGCTGTTGATATCATCGGCAACACTGGACGCAACGAAGTTCAGCGATTTCTTCGACGACGCGCCAATTTTTCGGATACCAGGGAGGCGTTTTCCCGTTGACATATATTACACGAAAGCGCCGGAAGCGGATTACACGGATGCCTGCGTGGTTTCGATATTGCAGATACACGCGACTCAACCACCGGGCGACGTTTTGGTCTTCCTCACGGGACAGGACGAGATCGAGACCTGTCAAGAGATGCTACAGGAACGGGTTAGAAGGTTGGGCTCCAGACTAGCCGAACTCTTGATACTTCCGGTCTACGCGAATTTACCGAGCGACATGCAAACGAAGATATTCCAGCCGACCCCAAAGGGCGCCCGAAAGGTCGTTTTGGCGACCAATATCGCCGAGACATCGTTGACCATCGACAATATCGTTTACGTTCTCGATCCGGGTTTCGCGAAGCAAAACAACTTCAATTCCCGTACCGGTATGGAAAGTCTCATGGTGGTACCGATAAGCAAAGCTTCGGCGAATCAGCGAGCTGGACGGGCCGGACGCGTCGCACCGGGCAAATGCTTTCGCCTGTATACCGCCTGGGCGTATCAGCACGAACTTGAGGACAACACTGTGCCCGAGATACAACGAATCAACCTTGGAAACGCTGTTTTGACACTCAAAGCACTCGGTATCAACGATCTCGTTCATTTCGATTTTCTCGATCCACCGCCCCACGAAACACTCGTCCTCGCGCTTGAGCAACTTTACGCTCTCGGCGCGCTGAATCATCGCGGTGAACTGACGAAAATGGGACGCCGAATGGCCGAGTTTCCCCTCGATCCCATGATGGCAAAGATGTTACTCGCGAGCGAGAAATATCGTTGCTCCGAGGAAATCGCAACGATCGCTGCTATGCTCTCCGTCAACGGCGCCATTTTCTATCGACCCAAAGATAAAATTATTCACGCCGATACAGCGAGGAAAAACTTTCACGTACCCGGAGGTGATCATCTCACTCTGCTCAACGTTTACAATCAGTGGCAACAGTGCGATTTCAGCACACATTGGTGCTACGAGAATTTCATTCAACACCGATCCATGAAACGGGCCAGGGACGTTCGCGAACAACTCGTTGGACTCATGCAACGTGTCGAAATGGAACTCATCTCGGGCATCAGCGAGACTGTAAATATTCGAAAGGTGAGCTTGAGAAAGCTGAGCCGAGAGAACTATGGGCTTCTTTTTCTTTCGATAGGAAGCTTTTATTGAAAAAACGATTCTTTTGTGTGAATATACCTTCGTAAGAAATACGATTCGATCAGAAAGCAAACTTCAAACACCGAGTTTTAAGTTTTCAATGCATGAAAAAGTATGACTTAACATTGTCATTCGGCCATTGTGAAGTCGGACATTTCAATATTGTTTGCTCCATTGTAAAAAGACATAAACTATCTTTGAAGGTTCAAGTTAGTGTACATAAAAAAAAAGTGATTTACGTGTGTAAAGCTTCAAACACTTTAAACACTCTTTACGTATAGGCATTCGTCTCTGTTTCTTTATATTCAGGCAATCACTGCTGGATACTTTTACCACGTCGCTCGATTATCAAAAGGCGGTCACTATAAAACAGCGAAGCACAATCAAACAGTATCGATCCATCCGAACAGCTCTTTGTTTCAAGAACTGCCCCGATGGATATTGTACCACGAGTTGGTATTCACAACGAAGGAATATATGCGGCAGGTTAGTATTTTTTATTCCCCTACCTATATTATCGTGTTTGCTTATACGTTTGAGAAACCAATCTCTTCTCGCTTCTCTTTGCGACAGGTTACGGAGATCGAGAGTAAATGGCTGCTTGAAGTCGCGCCGCATTACTACAAACCAAAGGAGCTTGAAGATTCGACGAATAAGAAGATGCCAAAAGTTGCGGGTCGAGCACATCCCGATGGAACCAATTGAACCCTTTGCACCTCACTTTATCTCTATCTGTAAAGAATCATCGAACATGATCAATTTTTATACAACGTATTGGAATGAGACTGCTTTTCTTAAAGAAAATTGAGGACACCGAGAAAGTCAAGAAAAACACGTTGCACTTGTTTCGTCGATGGACGCTATTTCTAAATGGCAATGTCGGAGAGTCTTATACATACAGCGTAACCGTGATTTTCTATTACTTAGCAGGAGCAATGATGAAAAATTCATTTCGTACTAAGTTTTGTTTTAAAACGTTGGTTGCGATATGTTCGAACCAAGAAGCATTTGAAAAAATTAGGCTCGAGCTTTTAGGGGTATCGAATGATCAGTGCAAGCCTATACTCGTGCACATACTACTGCACGTAACGACAGAACTTGTTTGGTTTCAATGCATCCAACCATTACTTCCTGTCAATTTTGGATAAGCGCCAAGTCCTTTGTTGGTTATAAAAGCTTTCTTTGGTAATGCTTGGATCATTTCTACTACTATTACGAGCTCGAGTATACCACACCTGAACTATATTGTTTAATATAGCGTCGTTCATTATTTTCGTTGATTTTCTTCATTGCATTTTTAGCGGTCATCCCGAAATCGCGGAAACTGTAAATTGCACGCTTATTTCGTTTCGTGCATTTGATAGTTGCTCCAGTTATATGAAAATCTTTGATTAATTTCTTTTTAGACAGATAGCCGCGCACTTTTCGTACGATCGTTGTTCCGGTTAATATTTTACGTTATTTTTATGTTGGAGGTTATGTTCTCGGTTGGAAACGTTGCTACAGCAGCGATGTATATAATTCCGCCGGTGCGTCAGTAAATAAATCGGGGACGAAAAATGAACAAGGAATGGACAAAGGATCGTGGTAGTAGAAAAACGGGATCTCAGTACGAAAATGGCGATGACACGTGATTACGTTTTTATGTTTTTGCGTGTACAAATGCAAGGTAGAGTTAGAAATAAAAAGGAACAAAATTTCTATCGGGGGTAAGATGATTCCTCAAAATGAGATATATATATTTTAGATTCTATCTAATCGGCCATTTGCGATCCAAAAGCTCGTGTGTGTTAAGTGAATTTGCAAAGATGACTCAATTTAACTGTTCTGCCATAATAGATCCGAAGTTTACAAGTCTTACTTCGTGAGTTGCATGATTGTTGAGGCTTTTTTCTGCGGTCACATCGTTCATCTCAAGGTAAGAAAATATTTGTTTTTTTTCCCGAATCAGCATCGAGCGTTTGACATACATCGATTTTTGGCGTTCGAGAAATCCTTTCAGCATTTAACGTTGTCATCCAGCCCGCGGATATCTTCAACGAATTTTCAAATAACACTGATTTTTTTATCCACTTTTTTCAACGACAACAATATACGTTTCAACGCTTTATTTTTGATCGTAGTACAACGCAAAAGTGTATATTTTCATTCCTGTTCCCTTCGTCACTCTCGTTCCGTCCAGAGCCCAAAAAACTCGTGAAAATACGCAACATTGCTGGAATTTGGTGGAACAGTGCCGAAGTACTGACGTGTTTGTTTTTTTTCATCGAAGACAAAAAAAAATGTTTTCTCCGATGTCTCCTGACGGATGAAATATGAACGACGCAGCGAATAGGCGTAGCTCCGATTGATGGTAAGGGCGGTTGGATATAGCATCAACTAATTGTGGCTTTGAATTTGATTACATTTTATTAGTGGTCTCTATACGAGAGCAAGTCGATTTCTTCCCTTCCCGTACCGGGTTTTCTTGAATATAAAACGCTTTTAATGAGGAGGGGGAACCGTGTTTCTCGTTGCTTGAAAATATGGGTTTGAAGGTAACGTACTCTTATCTTCCCTTTATCTGAGTTATTAGCAATGGAATATACGACTGACATGCGTATAGGCGGAATAATTTCTCCGTATTCTTTCTTCCACTTGCAATATTATTTACCGATTTTAAAATGCAAATGACATAAGTATATCTTCCGGGCTACGTCCTCCACTATCTTCCTTACGATTCTTCGGGGCTTTATTTCAACGGAAGTTTTTCGGCCACTCAGAAGTTCGATATTTTTCGATCGCTTCTGCAACATCGAGAAAACCCTTTTACTCTTGCATCAATATAAAAAAAAAGACAATAAAAAATTTTTCTCTACGATGCATACCCTTTCGTTAAACTTTGGAATTTTACAATTTTGCGGTTTTTGGCGACCGCTCGCTTGGTCTTCTGGCTGGAAATTTGTACTTTACAACTGCTATACGATCGTTATGTTATTTATTATCCATACGTTTACGATATCAGGATGCATCGAGCTTTTCGCTTCATCAAAAAATATCGAGGAACTCACCCACGGTTCGTTCATGCTGGTGACTACAATCGGCGTGTGCGGGAAAACCCTCAACTTAGTTAAGAAGCGTGAAGAAATAATCGACATGACGAATGTGCTGAGGAATGATCACTGCAGGCCTCGAAATTCGGAAGAAATGAAGATATACTTGGAGTGTGAACGTGACGTCAGGTAATTACGAATAAAAATCGAATAAAAACAAAATGGCGAATTTAGAACCGTTTCACGAATTTTCTTCAATTGTCATCACTTTTTTTCACTACAGGTTCAACGCTCTGTGCTATTCCGCCCTTTCCGGAACGACAGCGTCTTTGATAACACTGAGATCGTTATTTCTGGATATACCAGCGAGAAAATTACCGTTCAAAGGCTGGTTACCTTACAATCTTGAATCATCAGCTATCGGCTACTGGTTCGCTTATTTTCATCAAATAATAGCCCACGGAGCTTTACCCATCGTTAATTCTTCTTTTGACACTCTCGTTCCTGGCGTTATGATGCACACTTGCGCTCAAATGAAAATTCTCAAGTATCGTATAGAAACTATACCCCAACGTATCGAAGCTACACGAGTAGCTTCCTCAGCGTACGATCGACCCGATACGGATTACGATGGCAGACTGCAATCCCTGGAGACTGAAATGATCGAAGAATGCACCAGACATCACGACCAAATATACGAGTAACAAACATTTTCATGCTTTTAAGAGGGAGTCGCAAAAATCTATCCTCCACTCTCCCCTTATCTCTCTCGTTATCGAAAAACAATGTTTAATGAAGATTCGATTCGATTTCACAGATTCGCCGATACTTCGAACGCAATTTTCGGCTTTGTCGTTTTTCTTCAGTTCGCTCAGAGCTCCCTCGTACTTTGCGTCAGTGTCTTCGAGCTGTCCTCTGTCGAACTCTTTAGTTCTCAGTTTGGGACTATAATGATGTTTCTCAATTGCATGCTCGTACAGATATTCTTGTTTTGCTTCTACGGTGGTGAACTCATACTCGAGGTATTTCCTGTCATTATTTTTTTTATAATTTTACAACAATTTTACAGTCAAATTTGCTTCAACGTTTCATTGCACTGCTTTGTTCAGACTGAAGTTTTTTCTTCTGTCATTTTTTTTTGCTCACAAGAAAACAGTTTTATAAAATAAAATGACTCCTCTATTAACTGAGCGGAGCAATTTTAAAAATTCTTGACAGTTTTGAAACTTTTAAAGATAAGCTTTTTTTTTTTAATGATTTTTAACTATTTATTTTACGATTTAATAGGCGTTGACGCCATATGACGCATATGTCTTCTGCGCACAGCGACATTGACGCCGTTTGACCCACATCGATCATTTCCTGATTTGGTTTATCGATTTTCACGAAAATTTCTAGCCCGGAGTATTCGAAGACGCTGATCACGATTCTGGCAATAAAATTCATGAATCAAAAATGCCGGATCCGATATAACACCCAAAAATGCAAAAATGAGATTTATTCGTATATATTTTTGCATTTTGGTACGGGAGCTTGAATTTATGTTTTTTGAAGTCACATTTATAATCACCGATTTACGAATTAATCATCGGATTCGAATCAATTTTTGTATTTTGTTCGTTATATTGGATCCACAATTTTGGATATTTACATTTTGAAAGCGGATTCGTTATTAACGATCTCGAAAAGCCTGGAGTAACAAATTTCATGAAAATACAAATATGTTTTTTTTCCCGTTTGGTGCACATAGCGTGCAATTTTTTTGTTGCCTCGAGAGGTTAATTAAATATACATCGAAGTAGATTCAATTATATTTTTATTGAAAGAAAAATATTAATGGAAGTACAATAAATGGTAGGGGGAATGCCAGTCTAAATTTTCCATTTTCCTAGTGAGATTCAGAGCTCCGGTTTGTTTCGTCTGAAACAAAAAAAAAAATAAATAAATTTGCTTTCAATTAGTATTAACGTCACTATTGATAACCGTATCCGTCTTTGATTTTGTTTCATTTCCAAAATATCGCGACGTTTCAAAACGAAAAGTATTAAACTTCTTTAATCAACTGTTAAACTTTGTAAAGAGTTAAAGTAACTATTAATTTTATAAATCAAACTATAAAAATATTTAAATTTAAATAAAAACTATAAATTAACTATTTAATGAAAATGAACTATTAAACTTTTCAAACGAAAAGTATTAAACTTAAATTAAAACTATTTCTTCCAAAACATTTTCATCAAAGCGAGCGACGATGTTTCGACGTAAGCACCGATCACAAAAAATTGTTGCATCAAGAGAAAGAAAGAGGCAAAATAATCAATTGCCTATTTTGTTTCATTTTTAAAAATTTATCAAAAAATTTATATTTTTTTTACTTATATTTATCAATTTATATTTCTTTACATATATTACATTTATTAACAAAGTTATACTTATATTTATATATTAGATTTATTTTCTATTTATTTTATTATATATTATATTTTATATTTATATTTATATAAAAATTAAAAAAAAAAATTGTTTTTCATAAATATAAATTGCGAGTATGATTAATTCAGAGCGTAGACATTTCCAACGCGGTGTATCGAATGGACTGGTGTTCGCTCGGTATCAGAACGAGAAAAAGTCTGATGATAATAATGATGCGCTCCGTGCGTCCTATTACCTTCACCTGTGGCAGTGTCATTACGCTTTCTCTCGATTCGTTCACACACGTGAGTAACGATCGGTCGTTGAGATTCTAATACAGTAGAACCTCGATTATCCGAGTTCGGACTATCCGAACCTTATGTTACCAAAACGGTGATTCGCTTGATCCGAACGTGCTATTGTCTGAACTATGACGTTCAATTTTATTCCTAAATACATTTTTGCCAATTTGGTTTTACGATGTTCCTATTAACACGTGCCTTCGAGTTTGCACGTGCTCGAACTTCTAAACGGTCTCAGATTCGAATGGAAATTTGCATACGTTTGTTAAGGCAGGAATACTATTTACAAATTAGAAAAAGTAGTGAACACGACGGATCGTCGATCGTTGGGGTTGCGACAAACCAATTTTTTTCATTTTTGAGGAAAATAAGTTTTTTCATTCTTAAAAGGGTCTATTAGATCGGAAATTCTCCGCTGATTACAAAAATGCTCGAGTTTTCGTCGAAAGTGCAAAATTAGAGTGGGCAAAATGGGAAAACAGGTAGCTAGAATATTTTTTCGACATTTTTCCCTCGAAATTTTGGGTTTTTGGGGAAATAAATGGTATATTCGTGTTCAGGGGATCAAATTACATCGAAATGGAGCAATAAAAAAAATATTAAAAATCCAAACATTTTTTTGGATTTTTGGGAGAAAAAAGTTTTTTCACTAAATCATGGATAACTTCTTTTCCTTTGGGATTTTCCACTCCACTTTGCGCTCAATCTCTTCGGTATGATTTTCTCTTCAAAATGCTTTTTTAATCATTAATATCTGATGGTTTTTCGAATTTTGGCAGAATTTCAAAGTCGGACCATCGATTTTTGCAAATTTTTCCATACATACCCCTTTGCCTCTTTTTTTGCGATTTTTCACGTGGACTTTCCGGGAAAACTATAAGAGATATC